>JAAGKR010001297.1:78935-132274 GCA_011419295.1 Clarias macrocephalus
TGCTTTCTCAGAGTCTGACTGCTCATCATAGCTCTCGAACTCGCTGGAACTCCAGCCGTTGTTGGGCCCCTGAGGGACTTCCTCTCGCTGTACGTCCTCATAGATCATGTCTCCTGCCACAGACACACACACACGCGCACACAACTACGATCAGCACATCCCCATTGGATACAGGTAATGTTTGACTCTGAGACACATATTTCCTCTGTGACAAATATAGCAATGCATGAACGCACAGCTGCCATACAGATCATGCTCATACACCTACACGCACATCACATTATTACCGACCTTCTCCTCGAGACATGTCCTCACATGGCACGTCATCATAGATCACCTCTGAGCTGCCCGTCTGAGCATCGCCCGACTGAGGAACTGAGGAAATAACACAGAAAAGGTGTGTGTGTGTGTGTGTGTGTGTGTGTGTGTGTGTGTGTGTGTGTGTGTGTGTGTGTGTGTGTGTGTGTCCACTAGGCACTATTTTTGTCAAGACTTTCCAAACTAGGGGTGTTTGATTTACAAATATGATCATGAGAAAAGCAATATTCTCTTTTGTTTCTTACATTTATTTTTGTACTGTTTAAGGGACAGACTTCTCCAATCTACAACCTGCCTTTGTGCCTCTGGGATCAATAAAGTATCTATGTATCTATCTAATTCTCTATCTACAGTATTTATCAATCTATCTATCTTTCTATATATCTATCTACGATTAGGTAAGAAATTATTTCAAAACAATTATTGAATATGATTTTACATGCTTTAAATTATAAATCTGGATTGGTTATTATAATTTTTGTGGTTATGGCTTTGGGGAAGAAAGTTTAGCTTTGTAATTTTATTTATTACTCAATTTTTTACTTGTGATTAAAATTTTCTAGTCCGTTTTCAACCAGTTAGCTGTTTTAAATATTTGCACTAGGCGTTCATAAACATCAAATTTTATTCATTTTGTATTTATTCACATCCTGTTCTGTTCTGTTCCTATTCAAAGCAAAACATAAGGAAAAGCAATACAGAATGGAAAATGATTTATGTGAGAAAAGGGATTTTGTGGGTGCCAGGATTACAAATACATTCTTCACCTGATCCGTTGGTTGATCTGGACTAGCCGTTACCTTCACCTCCACCATGTCCTTCCCAGTTTGGCTTACTTGGGGTCTATAGATCCCCTTTTAAAAATGTGATTAGTCTACAATCCTTTCTTCCCTGCATCACACCTCCAGAGGTCCCATTTCCAGTTAATCTGAGGGAAAGGTTGTGCTCGGAGTATTGGGAAACGGATTAGCCAGCAAGGCTAACTAAGCTCTTGTCAGAACGAGAGAGAGAAAGAACGGAATGGCCGGCGGCTTTTCAGCCTGAGGAAAAGCTCGGCTTTGTGAAATGTGTTCATGACAGAGGGAGTTGAGATTTCCAAAGTTCCTTATCCACAATTAGTCTGACTATTAGTGATTATCGGCTCAGCGGTGGCCTACGCCTGTCCCACACACGATGACTAACTGCCCGAGTGACTCATTTGCATTTGTCTGCACGTTAAAGTCTTTAAGAAGGAATTATACATTTGCCTCATGCATAAGTCTCATAATTTAAAATGTGATTTTCTATTTGAGGTTATAGAAAGTGCGCAGATGACGTCACAGCGTGACCTTGATCACTACCTTGGTGTCCATTAAACCATAAAGACTTGTGCATACCAATGTTCCAGCAGAGGAACAAAGGAAAAACATTTGCTTGTACAGAATCCCTGCAGAGTCTAAAGTCTAGAGCAGGTAAAAATTATATTGGTTATTTAATATAGCCAACCTAAGGTTCTTTGGTCAACATCACTCTGCTATGTGCTTTTAATGGGTTTCATTTCTTTTATTTTAATCCTCTGAACATTTTTTGTAATAAAAAGATGCTCGACCTGTCCTTCTATTCCTATGCACATGTGAATACTAAGATTGAGCGTTTTAAATGGTCAGGTTTTTCTACCGTCTAGTGCAAAGAATGAATCCATCAGCCTGCTGTTTATCAGTTCTCCATCCATCCTCATTTTTTTCTCTGAATTTAAGTTAAATTCTAATCACGTTTATGTAAAAAAATTTAATGTAATTACTGTAAATTGAATCTAATGTGCATGGCTAGAGATCACAACTTTAATCTTTTGGCAGCTACACACTGCAGGATGGTCAACATGGTGAAACGGCAACATCTGGTCATGTGACTGCATACACGCCATTGAAGCTGATGAAAATGACAGAATACTTTTAAAAGCTATTATTGTAACCCTTTAAAGAAGCAATTCTGATTTACAAGACATATGTAATATGAATAATAACGTTAATGTCTATATGAACAGTTTGCAAAATGAGATATCTCACGTTATTTTCAACTCATATGTTTTGATTCTTTTTTTTTTTTTCCAAAACACGCACAAAATTATTACAAGCTGTTAGACAGTATTTTGTGCTTTGCTACTTAGAGTCACAAAGGTGTTAAATGGCAAAAAGTTTATATCAAAATTGTTTCGCTTATGGTGGCAAGCTGGCATAGTGGTTAGCACTCTGGCCTCGTACCTCCAGGGTTTGTGTGGGTGCAGTTTGCAAACAAAGTCTCCCTGAACTTAGTGGGCTTTTTCTGGATACTTCGCTTTCTCCCACGGTCCAAAGACATGCAGAACAGGCTAATTGGCATTTCGAAATTGTCCAAAGAGTGAGAGTGTGAGTGAGAGTGTGAGTGTGAGTGCACTTGGTGTGCCATGCAATAAATTGCCACCCGTCCAAGGAACTGCAAAAAATTATATCTTAGCAAGTGAAAATATCTTGAATCTGGTCAAACTTATCAACAATTTCGTAAAATGTATAAGGTTATTAATCTCATTTCTAGGCAAATGTTGCTAAAATCGAAAGTGAAAATTTATTGTTCTACTGACAGACAATTTTTCTAGTCTTAGGAACTTGTTTCTTGAAAGAAGCAAAATTGGCTGTCAATAGAACAATATATTTTTTTTTTGCAATTTTAGTAACATTTAAATATAAATAGAATAATAATCTTATACTTAGTTCGCTGTACTCTTATTTTAATAAATTGTAGACAGATTTGGCTAGATTCAGGAATACTTCCAAAGGGTTCCCTCCCACCTTTTTTTTTTTTTTTTTTTTTTAAACAGTGGTTGTACCCCACCACATGTCCCGTGTTCCCTGGGATTGGCTCCAGGCCTTCTGTGACCCTGTACAGGAAAAGCAGTACAGACATTGAGTGACAGAGTGTTTTGCTTATATCTGAGTGAATGTTGGATAATTTAGCAAAATGCTATAAATCCACATCCCATAGGTTTTTTTTCTCCCAGTGATTTTTCCCCCTCAGCTTAGAGTTGTGTTTGTGGCCATGTAAATATGCCATTTGCTATCCAAACTAGCGCTGGTTAAATTTTCATTAAAAATCACTGAGTCGTGGAATTAACTTGGAACGTGGGAAAAAAGTTGAGTTTAGTTGCACATAAAACCTTTTTAATTACAAAGTTTGTTGAAGGTCATATTAAACCTTAATAACAGTACAACAACTTTAATTTACGGCATCATCAACCTCTTTCCCCAGTTTCAAATTCACTTTGGTAGTTAATGACATAGTACAGGGGATAAGGTTTAATATGGCATTACTGTACCCATCCACACATATGTCTACCATCGCATAAGATTATAACAGATCAGAAATCCTAATTGAATTAGGTAGCAGACATAACCAGACATGCCAAACACAACAACTTCCTGAACACAACAAGTACAGTATCTCTTTTACACAAAAGCGATCACATGACTTCCAAAGTATTGTTTTATTATCTCTTTACTTGAACTTCTTCCATAAAAACTGAAGTGCATCATGGCTTCTGAATGCAGCGAAACAGAGTTGGTGATAAATCAAAACGTCTAAAAGAAGGATATGTAGTGATGTTTTATCATGGAAGACCGTGTGTGCCTGCGGGAGATAATTAGCCACAATAAGTGTACGTTTGAAAATGGCACTTATCTCGTTCTGCTGTCAAACTGTTTATATTGCCTAGGGCCCAGCTTACTTTTTGGATGATCTTTTGGATTTGGTATTTTATGCCCAATTAAACAGTTTTTTTGGAGGGTGTTTTTTGGTATTTGACTATATTTGGTTAAACAACCTCCTGAATCAGGTCCATAACAGTTAATGTTGTGATTTTTTTAATTAGCCTACTCTTAAATGTAATGCACACTAGACTTCATGTTGCTTCAATCCACACCTAAGAGAATTCAAAATGAAAGGTTTATCGGACATGATTGCTGAGCATTAATAAATAAGAAACAGTCAGTGTGTGTGTTTGTAACTCAGGGTCTTGGTCCTGAGGGCAGCAACTGACTCATAGCCTGAAGCGATTTAGAGATTTGCTGGTGGCGATGAGCAAAGCTTCTCATGTCATTGAAGACAATCTTGTCACAAACATGCATCCCACATGGCCTGAGGAGGTTTAGTGTAAAGAAGATACTATCTTTTTCAACTTTACATGAGATGTAAAATCATCATGAGTTTAAAAAAAAATTTCAAAAATTTTTTTAAAAACTTGGATTTGAGACAGAATTTGTTGTTGGGATATTTATCTACTTTTATTTGCATGGAAATATGATGCGTGACTGAATGGCAACCCAGAAAGCCCTGGGCCAGGAAGTATTTCCTGGAGCGAAGACCAGAATGGTCCTAAAGCAGAAACACCACCATAAACAATAAAGACTGTTTTGAATTTATTTACTGTAAATTCCAATATTCAAGCCCCTGTGTTAGTTACTATAGTAACGATATTGTGATGGAACAAGCCGGTGGAACGGTTTGCCTTGCATGCTGCTGTTACGGAAAATTAGCCGACATTTTCTAAGCAAACAGAACTGAGAATATAACACAGCGGTTTGAATGAATTCCATCATTAAGACAAATTTGCTGTTTTCATTCATCAAACTCTCAGTGCATTTCCTTAAACACTGCTGCGCTTCACTTAATTTAATAGCACATCACAGCAAGGGAGGAATTCTCAAACGAAATGGGCAAATTAATTTTTAGAGCTAGAAAGATAACTAATTAGACTCGTACCTCCAGGAGAAGCCAATGCGCTGGCTGTGTAATCCTCTTCTTTCTTCACCAGTTCTGCAGCTAGGCCTGGGTGCTTTGCATCTCTAGAACAGACAAAAATGGCAGACTTACTGCATGCAGGAATTTATGGAAAAGAGAAAGTGATTCAACTAAAATAGAAGTTAGGGGCATGACCTGCTAGTTGTTTTGTTCAGTGCTAGCTGTTCAGAGAAACAGAGTTTGTACATTTATTATTTAACGGTCCTAATTAATTCATTTATGTGACATCAGCTTTTTATTTATTTATTTATTTGGCTCTGACTGGCCCAAATTTTAAATGGTTCATTTTTTTAACTACTAGAGCCCTCTAGTGGGCACTTCAAGCCATAAATCATAATTCATTAATTTTTTTTATTCAAAATGACATTCATGAAAACTATGAAGTAAAAGACAAACAATACACATACATTTTTGCTTTACATAGTTAAACTGCATGTTCAATGTTTGGTGTCATGTATGTTTGTAGAAGAAAAAAAATAAAGCAATTAATTAGAAATGAATAAAAATGTTCTATTAAAAAATTCAATAAATAACAGAAAGTGAACCAAACATACAGTAGATGCGGAGGTTTTTCTAAAACTGACAATGGCGACCTCTGCTGCCCAGGAGAGGAAGTGTATAGAGGTTGTATTAGATGCAGCTTGTCATGAGGTCTCCTTTCGTCCATCCATTATCTAGATCACGTGTCCTATGAGTGCTAACCACTCAGCCACCATGATGCTTTATGCATTATTAAATATCAATGATTTTTTATATACAGTACTGTGCATTAGTAAACCTTTAGTAAATTAGTAAATATTCGTTTCCGTCCAAGATATTGTATTGATGATGGGAGAGTCAGACCGCTGCATAAAGCCTTCTCCAGCATATCCCAACGATTTTCAATGAGATTAAAGTCTGAACTCTGTGTTGGGCGATCCACGTGTGAAAATTTAATTGAATGCTCCCTGAACCACCCTCTGACTATTTGAGATCGACAATACCCGACACCGTCATCTTGGAATATGCCCGTGCCACCAGGTAAGAAAAAACCATTGATGGAAAATCCTGGTCATTCAGTACACTCAGGCAGTCAGCTTTTTGGCCACGTAACGTTGCTGAGCCTAGACCTGACCAACTGAAGCAACCTCAGATCATAACACTGCCCCCTTAGCCTTGCAGAGTAGGCACTAGGCAAGATGGAGGCATCACTTCATCCCCCTTTATTCTTACCCTGGTGCGCCTATCACTCTGCAGTAGGGTAAATCTGGACTCATCGGACCACATAACCTTTTTCTATTGCTCGACAGTCCACTCTTTATGCTGCCTAGCAAATCCTTTTTTAGATAAGCCTAACTGATAAGTGTTTTTCATATGGCTACAAAGCAGTTTAGTCCGAATCCTTTGAAGTTCTCTTCGTATTGTGCAAAATGCTCAGAGTTTCACTGTTGCTGTTTTTTGGAATTTGATTTCATTAAGTGTTTAAATTTGGCCTTAGAAGTTTTGTTTAGCTTGATACAGGCCAACAATTTGCCCTTCTCTAAGAAGTAACAAAAAAATTTATATATACACATACACACACGGGCAGGAGACGGGAATCGAACCTGGAACCTGGTGGTGCAAGGCGACAGTGCTCACTACTATGCCACCGTACAGCCTTAAGGTAGTCAATGCAAATAGGGATGAGTACATGATAAGTAGCTAAATAAATAAAAATGACTGTGAACAGTGAATATGTTATGTACTGTAGGGAGAACAACATGTTAAACTGAGAAAACGTATTGGCAGAGGGACCCTCTGACCAAGAATTTAAGTCACATGCCGAGGCGCTATAAAGAGGTGTTAAAGCAGCATATGGCCCTGGGAACACAGGATTTCCTGAGTCTGTCGGTTGATCAGCTCTGTAAAAGAAGTCTGCCACTGAACATGCTTTTCTGCTTGGCAAAAATTCCATACAGAGGGTGACTCGTGTTGGACAGCATTTTGTTCAAGGTCCTCCTTTCCAGCACCAGCTCCAGTGAGTCCAGCTTAAAGCCTACCAGCTTAACGCCTTTCTGCTCTACTGACCAGCTCCCAAAAGGAGTTTGTAGTTTATTTAAAACAGTATATAAAAATCCTTGCCCTTCAACATACAATAACGTTAATCCTCACCCACAACATGCACACAGAGTAATGAGACCCGATATTGTTGGAATGCCCACAGAGTCCACGCTGCTCTCAGAGAGAAAGCATTTCCCCCTTGAAGAATTTCAGTTCATTCTCAAACATCTTGACATTTGTAATTTGTCTTTCACTAAATTTCACCTCGCAGTCTGTACACAAACAGTGAGCGAGCGCAGTGTGAAAGCTTCTATTTCTTAATTAAAAAACGGCCAATTTTATGTCTGTAGAGAAAAGCCAACTGTAACACAGAGCATACAGACGGGGATGTTACGCTGAATATTAATCACGACACGGAATACAAAGGCATCACAAAAGCGTGTGTGTAACAGCTAATCCCAAGAGTCTCCATTTGCCAAGAAGGAAGAACAGGTGTTGTGCTGTAGAATGCTAATAAGAAGGCTGTGAGCTCTGTGCACTTGCTGACTTCTCCTCTCTCTGTCTGCGTACCAACACACACACACACACACACACACACACACACACACACACACACACACAGACACACAGACACACAGACACACAGACACACACACACACACACACACGCCAACGCACCCACTGAACATGATCTTGTGGCAGAATCCTGCGGGTCTGATGTTTACACGCGTCTCCTCCGCCTTTCTCTCGTCAGCTTTTTTGCAAACATGCTCCGAGTCACTCTGCCATATTGTGCTCGTGTGCACGAGTTTGTTTGCAGATTCGTTCTTCCCTTAATCCGGGAACAATAATTCCAGATCTAGGAAATGGAATCATGGGGCATGTGCTGGAGGCGTAGTGTCCTGCATCACTAGTCATCCACACCATGAAATTCATTAATTATGTTTATAAAGAAATATTCATGATGTTCCGATGTTTCAGTTATTGCTTGGTGCTGTATGCCATGAGTGCTACACTGATACGACAGGGTGGCACTGGTTTTACAATGCCGGTATTTCTTACTTATGTGTACCGAGTTATGAAAAATGCTAGTTAAGGAGCTACAATATAACAATAAAGGTGGCATTGATATCAAAATTAGCATGAAAGTGACAAGTCAGTGTGAGTGTACAGACTTAAACCTGAACAGATTCAAAGACTAAACTGCTGCTGCATCATTCGGTTTAGATACAGATGAAGTGAAGGATAAATATTACTATACAACAGTTACCCATTGGTTGAGAGGTTCTCCACGTGTGTCCTGGAATACACTGCAACAGCACTGGGACGGTTAACTACAGTATATGCATCACTCAACATCCCTGGTGTTATAGCAATCGTTAAAGTGAAAGTAGGTCTGCGCGGTTTGCGGTACCAAGGAGAGAACAGGTGCCCGCCATCAGCAGGCAGTCAAATGGCATTGCGGATAATGCAAGAAATTGTTAACTCTGTCCAAAATTTTATTACTTGTTGGAACCAGGAGAATATCCCACAGCTGGCATCTCATTAAAGGTTAAAGCAGAATAAAGCAATTACTTAAGATGACGTGATTAGCTGCTTCAAACACCAAATAAAACAGAAGTTAACAAAGTTACATTTGAATGTTTGATCACATTATTCATTTTTACTTTCCTAATGTTCGATGTGTCCTGGTTGGAATTAAGAGTTTCTTAGTGTTCCGTCGGAAAATTAGGAGTTATCACTTTAACCTAAGGTAATTTGTTTTACATGGAACATGCTGTCTATTTGTCAGATTATCTGCTGTCTTTTTCAAGTGCCTTGATAAAAATGAGCAATGTAAACTGCACAGAAACTAAAGCAACAAGCTAGCCCAAAGACAGGCAGTGATGGCAGTTTTAATTCGAATGCAAAGAATAAAGAGTCTACTTGAGATTTGCTATTGTTAGTGTTTTCTTATACAGTATTTTCCTTTGACTATGTTAATGTTCCCATGTTTCCATCTCCCTCTTTGTTCTCGAGCTCTTCCGGGATCCTGATACCACAATACTTCCTACGTCATCGCCACAGATTCCTAAAGAACAAGTGAACTACTCATGTTCAGAATGATGTGATACGTATGTACTTTGTATTCACTCAGGAAATAGTTTAGCACTTCTATACTTCTTTGTCCTATAAGTAAACTGGAGAACATTCAGATGCTCATAACACACATCTACTGTATACTGTATGTATGTCAAAGTTCAGTGGACAGATCGAGCACATCTAGACACAAACATCTTCAGCAGGTCAGGTGAGATTTAATTAACATTAGAAGATTTTTTTTTTAAGCTCAAAACCTGGTTGCCTTTTCTTTGGGGCGTGGGTGGAACTTTCCAGAAAATGCTCTAGAAACACAAAATCTATTTTTCACTGGTCTGAATTAGAAAACCTTCACATGCACAGAACACAGAAGATCATCTATCACAATATCACACATTATATATACAGTACAGTATTTAAGGATGTTGGAGTTCCCAAACCTTTTTTGTCCTATGAACCACTTAAATCTATTTGTTGTCATATACATCTAATGTTAGGCAAAAAACATTGCCTCTTCCAAAAAAAAAAAAAAAAAAACAGCTTTGAATCTGTATAAATAATCGTGGAGCCGACTTAATAATAGAACATCAAAGACATATAAATGGACTGATGTAAAGTTTTAAAGTTTCTTAGTTGAATAAACTACGAGTAAGTTGCTTGGTCTGTCCTCTGTGCTTCGACAAGCTTACAACAGCAGACGAGATGCAGTCAAACACGCAAACACATTGTCTATCAGAAAGGTCACGATTCATTAACAGCTAAATTTTAACATCTCCTGGGGAAATCCTGAAGAAGAAAGAGTGGAAGTCGTGCAGATGTTCATCCAGAGATGAACCGGGAGGAAGGGGAGAGTGAGAGCAAGAGAGAGAGAGCGAGGATGAAAAAGAAAGCATGGGAGAGTTAGCACCTTAATATCAGATTCAAGAGGAGAAAGGAAGGTAGTAGCATGGACGATTTTAACACATCAACATCAGATCCAGGACGAAGAGTTAAAGAAAGTAAAATTAACTTATTTTACACCAAAATTACTTACAACTGTCTAAACAGTCTCTTTTTTTTGTTTGATGTTTTTCTTTCTCTTTGTAGAACAGATGCAGACCTGGGCTTAACCTCCTGACAGCACTGCAGTTGCAGCAAATGCTGACAGCCACACTGTCAAGAGGAAAATGCTATTGATAGCTCCTGGCTGCGGTGCTGTATTGACTGCAGGATGGTGGAAACATACACTCAGCGAAAACGGCAACGTAGCCGGAACTGAAGAGGAGCTCGTTTTAGTCTAGAGCTCTCAGGGCGCGACAGGACAGGAAAACCCAAAGGAAGGGTTCCATTAAAAAAAATAATAATAATTCTGAACATCTACACACTGTTGAAGCTTATGAGTAGACTGTTTTGGAAAATTGATCTCACTGCCATGAAATTTTTTTTTACTGTGTTTCAGGAGAGTCACGTTTTTTGGCAAAAAAAAATGGCGTGATTGCTAAAACAACTCTTGAAGACTTTATTAAAACCTTAACTTCGAAGCAGAAATGTACAGTAGTCAGGGGGAAAAACATTAAAATGAGTTATGCATAATAGTGAAAGTAAGAGAATTTCAACACACATAATGTGATGAGAACTCGAGGGATTAGGACTAAACAGCTGTGTGTCCATATAAAAACCACTTGTTAGTTTGACCAATCAGGGAAAGAGTTTAGTTTGCTTGGGAACATTAAGATTGGACTTTAGAGCAATGGCTAATAAGGTCATGTGGTTTGATGAATCCAGATTGGGCCTATTCCAGAGTGATGGGTGTATCAGGGTAAGAAGAAAAGCACATTAAGCGATGCACCCATCATGCATAGTGGCCACTGTACAAACCTCTAGTGGAGTTATGATCTGGGGTTGCTTTAGTTGCTCAGGAATGTTATGTGGCAATAAAAAAAGTCTACACTATAATTCACAAATCTGACTCCTTTTCAACATGAAGAGTTCTGACAATAGTTTGACTGCAAGGCAAATCACATGCATACACAGTATCAATGTTCTCGTTCTAAAATGCAATTGTTTCTATAAAAACAACTAACACAGTATGGTATATGGCAGTAGTAAGCCTTAGTAATTGATTATATATTATTATTATTATTATTATTATTATTATTATTATTATTATTATTATTATTTTAAAAACTGCTCCAATAATATAAGCATTAACCAGCATGAACATGTTTCATGGGTATTCCAACTATAACTAAATCTAATTATAAATGGATGTTAGCATTGCACTTGCTATGGTAACTCGGCTTCATGTCAGACCGCAGCACAGGACCTCAGCTATATTCCCATGACAGCATTCTCTCAAGTTTTTATTTCTCTAATCTATTCTGGTGTTATTTAGAGTCAGTAATATTCCTGATAAAATAAACACAGCTTTTGCACTTTAGAGTCAACATTGAATAAAATTCAACATCCAAAAATGATTAGTTTTTCCCCTCGCTCAGGAATACATTATTTATTTATGCATTCATATCTTGTATCTTAGAGTTGCATTTATGATAAGGTCACTCAGGTAATCAAGCTCAGTTTGCAGGATCAAAAAACTATCCCATGACAACAAACCTTAGCAAGTCGAAAGCAATTAAAAACGACTGCTTTAAATATCTGCTAATAAATAATGAATATACGAGAGCAAGTCAAAAATGATCTGCACTCTGGATGTAGAATTGATTTTAATTAACTTTTAGAAATAGAAAAATACATTACTTTTCAACAGAATCGCCTTGCTTTGCAAAACACTCTGTCCACAAGCTTTCGTATTCCATAAGAAAAAAAGTTCTTATAGCACCGCTATCCTCTCCAGAAGTGAATATTCATCCTCGTATGGATGTTTTCAGGGGACCAAACAGGTGAAAATCCAATGGAGCAAGATCACGACTATAGGAAGGATTCGTTAACATCTCAAAAGTAAGTTTTTGCAGAGTGTCGACAAGAGATCACAACGTCCTTGGATAGAAGTCCACTGCGTTTAATCCAAAGTTTAGGCTTCAGCTCTTCAATAAGCGTCTCACTGTAACAAGTACTGTTGACTGTTGAACCCTTTTCCTGATAATGTTCCAATACTGTCCCTTGAGAATCCCAGAAAACTTTAAGCATCAATTTACCAGATGATGATTGACTTTTGAACTTTTTCTTGGCGATTTAAAGATGTTTCTGTTCCGTATACTATGTCGGTTAGTCTCAGCCTTGTGGTGATGAATCCATGTCTTGTCACCCGTAATCATTCTCTTTCTCCTTCCTTAGCGTATTCGGCCAAATATTGTTTGCAGATATTTAAACACTTCTTTTTATCCTCTTCAGGTACACCCTCAGACCAAAATAACGAATCATAGCATGCGTTTTTTCTTTTTGTGCATCACAAGCAGGGCATCCATTTTGGCTCCCACCCCAGGTACAAATGCACAGATGTAACTCATTCACCCCTGCACAGCAGTGACTGGGGAACCGTAGCCTTGACTGCAAAGCACTGATAAGTGTGGCCACCAGATGTTTTAATATAAACACCAATTAGTGTGGATAATTTTTGACGCACCCTCGCTTATAGATATAGATATGTTGCTGGTGTTCCTTCAGCTGTGTTATGGGGTTACTGCAGCAGACCTTCTGAATTAACTTTGAACTGATTTGTTTTTTTTCACCAGTCACCCCATTTTTTAACTAGCACTAAGATGCCATGCATGCAATGACTAGGTTTGGTGCACTGGCTGGGAATCAAACTCAGATGATAAGAAGCCTAACATTGGGCCAGACATAACAGTCACACTGTGAATGTTTGGTGAATGTTTAAATGAAAAGGAGTACTGATCAGACTACTTACTGATTTGGGCTTCTGGAAGATGACATATCTGGAAAAAAATAATAAAAGGCATGTATTTTTAAAACATCTTTATCCATGTTTACTCTGAAACTAATTGAAGCAACTTTAATTGAGGATGATTTAGTTATAAATGATAAGATTATAACTGTATAGTATTTCATGCAGTAGTTAGTTCCAACTGAGTAATCCAAGTGGTCAAGAGCCATTCCATGAGTGTTTATATAGAGCATAACAGCACTGGGACGTTTAACTATATGCATTGCTTTGTGACACATATGCTCTAACTGTTCTTAATGACACTTCTTAATTGTTGGTCGCTAGGTCTGCCAGTTGCAGGTAATTACTTCTGCCAGTCTTGGAAGGTGGAGCAAAATAAAAAATGAAATGAACAAATAAATTATAATCTGTTGATAATAAATGGTGTTTTCAAGAACTGTTGTATAAAAGCAATATCATACTCGAGGACATGCTGTTGTACTGAATATCAGCACAACATCACTCCCTTTCATGTCCGAATACTTAAAGTAATTAAAGCTTAAAGTATGTCTTTACTTTCGATTCAATATCTCATTTTTGAAATCTCATAATACAACTTGTGAGCTTTGCACGTTTACATACATCTTAGTGTGAATTATACATACTGTTATTAATTTTTTACTGCAGGCAACAAAGAAACTCAATCACTTCTCTCTCTCTCTCTCTCTCCATCTATCTATCCATCAGATGATCTTGATTTTAAGATGCGGTTAAACCCACACACACACACACACACACACACACACACACACACACACACACTACTACTACTACAGTACATTGTGTGTGTATGTTTTATATACAATTTTATTTCAGCTAATTATGATATTAAATACTAAAGACCTAATTAGCCCATTTCTCTTCTGTGAAACTCTCCTGACCACCAGAGGGCACCACCTCCAATAAACAACCCTACTAATCCTATTTAAGAATTTCTCCAGTACCTGTACCACTTGTCGTCTTTCCTGCATCCTCTTGAAGCTCACGGTCTTTCTGTGGCAGGTGTCCATCTTTTAACGATTCTTCACCGCCTTCCTTCTTTTCTTTCTCATCCTTCGAAACGCCGCTCGTTGTCTGAGGAGGTGTGCTCATAGGTCCTGAAAGAAAAAAGTGCACAGGAAAATTTCTTCAATATATCTGCGATGTTAGTGAAATGCTATTAATGTTACTTGAGTTCAGTGAACAAAAAACTACACGAATACAGTTTCAGAAGAAAATATCCAGACACCGCATTGTGATGCTCCCACCACCATGCTTCATTGTGGTTATGGAGTTTTTGCGATTATATGCACAACTTAGAGCAACATGGTGACTTAGTGGTTAGGAGTGTGTTGTTCATCCTGAATTGGGGGTTTAAATCTCATCTACAGTCGACAACGTCTCAATGGAATTTGCATGTTCTTCCCATGCATGCTTGGTTTCCTTCGGGTAATTCAGTTTCCTCTTAAAGTGTTGCACTGTAGGCTAATTGGTGTTTCCAGATTGCCTGCTATTTATGACAGGCTGTACCCCACCTTGTGCCCTAAGTCTTTGTAAATAGTTCCACAATCTCAATAACCCTACACAGGATAAGAATGATATAGAGAATGATTGGATAGTAGGACACAAATTACATAACACATGGGTGGATAGTTGTACAACTCCTCGTTCTACAAACGACATGTGGAATTATTGCCAAACAGTTTTTTTTTTTTCAGGCTGACCAGAGCATGTTATTGTAAAAGATAACAGGCTTTTAGAAATGTATCTGTGCTCTTCCTCTGCAGTAGAGAAATGAATGAACTGCAGTTCACACCATTGTTTCTTTGGCGTTAAAGTTCTTGCTTTTTTTCCAAAATGACTGATGGCTTCTCTCTTATTTTCCTTATCATTAATAGGAGTGCATTGTGAAATCTTGCATGGTGCAGCTGGCCAGGTGTGATTAGTCATGGTTCCATGATCTTTCCACCTGCATATTGTTGAAAAAAAATGTGCCGTACTGACAGTTGAATGTTGAAGGTCTTTGTTGCAGCTTTTTTTTTTCATTTCAATGTTTAATAACTCTGTCCCTGACAAATTTACAAAAGGTCCTTCACTTTCTCTATGATGGATACCTTTATTAAAACAACCAAGTGCAATTCGTAAGTGTGTAAGTAAGGTTCCAATTATGGAAACTTCAAAGCCTTTCACCTGTCTGAAAAACGCTTAAATTGTTTTAAAAAGATAATTTTTTTTTTTGTTGGTGTCAGCATTTATATCTACAAGGTATGTTCAAGTCAAACCAGAACTTTTTAAGTGCAGAATAACAGAACACACTTATGAGAGGAAAAACACATTATCTATTTCTCTATATAATCCCCTGCTACACAAATGCACTTATCTTAATGGTTCACTAGTGCTAGGATACCATCAAGTTAGAAAGTTCTCAGTACACCAGAGTCATTATTGGACTGTGCTGTCTTCCTAGGAACTCCTTTTAAGTGGTCTTGGTAAATGATTGTGTGTGCAAGTCCCACAGATTATTCATGGATTATCAAGGATCAGACTTAAAAAAAAAAATTAAATCACTGAATGTTCATGAGAACGACTGCAGTGGGATCTGAGCAACCTCAGTAAGGATCGTCATTCAAGGATGTACGGCCTTTTTAACCATTCAAATGTTTTACTGCAGCCAAGCATCTCATCACCGTCCTGTGCGCGAATTGGTTTTAGGCCTTCATTCACAAGTCCCGGTTTGACTCGAATGACTCTTGTACAATAAATTTGTCACAAGGGGAAACATAACTAGGTCACTATTCAGCTGTTTTGCTTTTATTTATTCACTTTCCATCCGTGGTTCTAATTAATGAAACAAGGAACAGCGACTGACATTCAGCTTCATGTAGGAACTTCATTATTACGTATTGACTTGGCGCGGGGGGGGGGGGGGGGGAGTGGGCTGGAGCCTATCCCAGGAGACTTAGGACACAAGGCCGGGTACACCCTGGATGGAGTGCCAATTCCCCGTAGGGCGCGCACACGCACACGCTTGAAATGTCTGAATATTTGCTTTCCCTTAGTAATTTATGTGTGATATGTCCAGTAGAGTTTGTTGGCTACAGATTGTGTTCATATTATAACAAAAAAATATGATCATGTTTTAGTGAGCAAGAATCATGTGATTAGATTATGGTAGATTTCATGAATGATGCCAAAAGAATAATGACATCTAAATCCTAATCTTTAACATACACTATTACATTTAATTATTGCCTGACAACATAATAAAAAAAAAGGATTTTCAAAAACGTTTCGTACAAATTATGTTACTAATCTAATCTCTACCCAGCTGTCGACTGTATAATCACTACTGGTTATCAGCACAATGTCCAAGCTTGTAAGGATATGTACTGTATATTCCAATATTCTGTCTCCACAACAAGACTTACTCTAGAGGGATATTTCCACATAAAACACTATGACATTTTCTCATAGAGGTTGAGTGACCCTCCTAACTCTAAACCTAACGCTCATCACTCCCTGTCACACCAACGTCTGTGGAAGGAGGACGATAATCATATAAGGCTTGACAGACAACATCTGCATGAGGAAACATGCAGGAAACACCCTGACAGCATCTGCTTTACATTTTGAATAACTCACAACTACAGTATTTCCTTTGCTAGAACATTCTTGGCTGCGGTGCTTCTTTTCTCACCGTCCCTCGAGAGCTGAGATAATGACTCCTGGGCTTCTGAATGTGGGAGGTTTCACAGAAGGTTTTATATTCTGCTTCTTAAAAAATGAGGAAATTAAAGTACAGGGTTTAAAATTAAAAGGTTTGAGATTGCGTACAAAATCGAAATTTTTACATATTTTAAGCTGAACCTTAAAAAGAAAGTTCACATACAATTGCAATGTAATGTGGCGGCATGGAGTAAAGTGAAATCCTTGAAAATCGATTCACTTGTTAGGATAAAGATGATCTGATGATTTTTGGGAGAAGGAGTCAAACTTCATTCTCAATACTACAATCAACACACACACACACACTTGTTGAAACTCAGATAGCATGTTTGTTCAGCAGTGAAGCTCACTGTCGGTGTTATTTACACTGGTGTCATAAAAGTGCTGTAAAAAATGTGTTTATGCTTCCATAAAATCGGAAACATGATACTTCATGACTTTATCACTATACTGTAAATGCACTAAGAGATCTTTCCAACTTATGATGTATTTCTGCCTCTTTTTTTTTTTTTTTTTGCAGCTTTCTGAAGAAATCTAAAAGTATTAAGCCAGTCCTCATTTCTTCATATTTTGCCTCAAAGAGAAACACTTTCCTGTATTTGCTAATATAGTCTTGAGGAATAGTTCCCCCAGGCTTCCTGAACTTCTTGACTTTGCTGGATCTCTGGATTTCTGGCAAGTTTTACCTGAACAGTTGCAGACAAATGTTTTTTGCCACACACTGACCTATGAATCATTCAAGCATAGAAAACATCTCAATTAAGACATGAACCAGTGAGAAACAGATGCAGATGATGACAGATGATCAGGCTGGTGATTAGTATACTGGTGATGCTGAATGGGTGGAACAGACAAGAGGGGAAATGAAGTTACAATTTTTTCACAGCATCTTTAGGCACATTGCAGCCTCACTCACTCACTCTTCGTCTGTACCGCTTAATCCTGTATTCAGGGTCAGGAGGGGTCTGAAGCCTACCCCAGGAGACTTGGGGCACGAGGCGGGGTAGACCCTGGACAGGGTGCCAATCCATCGTACACAAATACACACACATTCATTCACAGACAATTTGAGAATTAACCTAATCTACAGGTCGGAGTATTGCAGCCCGGTGCAGTAAATAAATGGTTTTCATTTCTTCTATTTAATCTACATAATTTATTTTAGGAAGAAATGAAGTGGGTCTCAATTCTTGGACAAAACTTGGAAGCAAATTGTAAAGGGGGAATTGTAATTTTGTTTCTCAAATACGTTTCACATATTATCATCAGAAAGATCCATATTTCAATTATACATTTTAAGAAAACACTGTCTGATGGGTTCTGAGTTCAAACCCATGGTGCACTGGGCCTTTGGTCCTGCTTTACTCTAATTCAGTGCCATGTTAATTCGAATCATTTTATTCTAAATGCCACTGCAACTTCAGCAGTGACTTGGATCAGCCCACCGCATGCAAAACAACGCACAATGACATGATTGTGACAGGAAACTGTGGAACTGACTAACAAAAGCATCTTTTCAGCTCTCTTCAGTGAAAATGCTCGACTGTCGATTAGCTCATAGGTCAGAAGGTCAGCATTGTGCAGCGGGTGATGTGCTGGTATCAAGACGTGGGTAGAATTAAACGGATCGATCAAATGGTTTTAAAAATCCATGAAGGTTTAAAGGTGGATATAATTTTCCTGGAGGAAAAGGATTTCATGTATTTTTTCTTGCTTTTTTAGAAAATATTGATCAGAAAATATCGACCTGAACGAACCCAGTGCAGAAGGAATGACGATTCTTATTCAGAGGAGATCTGTAAGAAGAAAATACGCCTCCATAAATAAAAGATTGAGAATTAATCAGATGTTGCAGCTGATGATTTGTGTCTCTCAGGAGGGGAAGAAGTCAGGCCTGTAATACACAGAGAACATTAGCATGATGTATCTACACAGCAGCTTTATGAGCCATCTAAAGGGTTATTGATTGTAATTACGCTACACACTAATAGCTTTGTGTGAGCTTGCCTTTTCTCAGAAGGGTTTGGACATTATGCTAAAGAGTCACAAAAAGAGTTACATTCCATTTGAAAAGCAACAAGGGACATTTCTGCATGATGAACACAGCTGACTAAAGGAGGAGCACTGCATTAAAAATATGCACCCATTATTATTTCTAAAGATGAAAATTAGTTTTGTTTATTTGTTTGTCTTGTTTTTAAATGACAAAAAGAGGATTAAAGAGCTGTTGAGGGGATTTGAGAATTTTGCATTGCATGATTTATGAAGAATAAATTCTCCAATTCCCTCAACAGCCTTTTAATCCTCTTTTTTGGTAGTAATAATAATAATAATAATAATAATAATAATAATAATAATTTAAAACTATTCTATTTTTAATCCCAAGAAGAGACAAATTGCCCTGAACCTCTAGAAGCCTAAACCTCAGATTAAATGCAGAAAACAGCTATCCAAGGATGTGGTCATCTCACATGACAATGCACGTCCTCACACACCTGCCCACACTTTCACCAGACATATTTTGTTTTAATCTGTTGAAGCATCCTCCGTATAGTCCTGATCTTGCTCAGTTGGACTTTCACCTGATTGGTAACCTTAAAAACCCCTATGAGGACGAAGATTCACTTCTGAGAAAGTGTGTGTGTGTGTGTGTGTGTGTGTGTGTGTGTGTGTGTGTACGGGATATAAAATGTTCTAAAGGTATGTACTGTATATCATTAAAACTTAAGTAGCATAAGAATCACAGAATCATAAATAAATTAATAAATTAATCTAATGCACAAAATAACTTATCTTTTTATACATGACTATTATATTAGTATTGTTTACATGATTTGGGGTTTTGCTGCGGCTGCTGTTTTTTTTTGTTTGTTTGTTTTGTTTGTTTTTTGACTGTTAAATTCAGTTTTAATTTATACAGTAGTACCACAATGTTTTATTCATTTTTATTTCACTATTATTTTACTTTATTTCATTCCACAATTTCTTTTCATGTCCTTTATTATATTTTTCCACTATAATTGCTTGATTGCTTTTCTAGCATGAAAAGCCTTCAGGTATTTAAGTTATGTCTGTGAGAGAATATCACTGTACAATTTAAAAATGTTAAATTATTATATATATATATTTTTTTTTTAATATATATTTATTTATTATTATTTATTTTTTTTTATCCTGGACTGTATATAGGCGTGTCATAATATATGTTTACGGACTTGAAAATAATTGCCACTTTTTTTATGGAACTGGACCGTCCCCAACCCTAGACCACCGTATGTTCATGGTTTATTATGAAAGTGTTTTGCTTTTATTATTTTATTAAAATAAAGAAAGATTAAAATTTTGTGGATCTTTATAGTTGTGGAATGTTGACTGTTACAGTATGTAGCCTGTGTAGGCTGGTATAGTGTGGGCCGAGTTTACGAACCATCTAGCAGACAGAGACACACACGTGTGCGCACAGGGGAGTCAGTCTAGCTGAAAATGATGCTGTCTCAGTGCTGACAAAGACATTACCTAGGACACCCTCCCAGCTCAGAGAAACGACCTCAGTCAACAAGTGAAGGTTTGTGTTGCACATGTTGTTGCTTATAAAATACGCAATAGAAAGAAACTTGAATGAAAAATGTGCCATATAAACAAACGAGGGATGTTCAAGTCAATCACCACTTGTGATGAAATTTCTTATGAGTGAAGGTGTAAAACTGATTTACAGACATTTACAGAGAACTACAAGCATAATACACCGATGAGATTCTAAGCCGCATCAAAACATTTAAACGGTGCTAACATTTTAAAGAAGGTTGTACGTTTGTGAATGAAGTGGCCCGGAGCCCACCGCAGTCATTCCTGTGAACATTTAGTGAGTGGAACGCCTCATCCTTGAAATTCGACAGACAACTGTACACACATCAGTCACCAACACCACTTGTACATTACAGGAACTTGGCTGAGAGTTATTACCACACCCCTGTATAGTCCTGACCTCACGCCAAGCCATTTCCAAAGGTTTGGGACATTAAAGGAGTTCCTGGAAGGCCAGGGTTTCTGACATGAAGCAGGCAGTCCGATCTTGGCTCTGATGTACAAAGAAACTTTCTACCTTGAAGTGTCCAAGCACTCATGAAACACTGGGATAAGTGCATTAGTGTAGCAGGGGATTATATGGAGATTTTATAGGTTTTAACTCTCAACAGTGTTCTGTTATATTGTACCATCAAAAGTCCCGGTTTGACTTGAACACCACTGTATTTTCAAAGTACATATAACTGTCAATGTGGTTTAGTTTTCCTGACATGTAATTACATGTACTATAAGTCTGCAGTGTAACGGTCAGTAATAAAGCTGGAAATTGTCCATCATATGAAAGGACAGAGGAATCAAGAGAGAAAAAACAGGAGGCTGGTGAGTTAATGATTGTTTATAGCTGCTATGACGTATGTAATAACGTTGAATATCTGATTAAACAATCACAACATTGTCATTAAAAGAAAACTGCTGTAATATAAGAGAAATAAAACACTCAAGGAAGTGTTGTTAAAGGAAAATATTGTTTGTTTATTTCACATTTTTTAATAACAGCACGTTCCATCAGGCTTTATTTTGTTTTTCTTACTTATACATGAGCTTGTTCTGCTCTTGGGCCCAGTACACTTTCATAATTTACTAACTTGGGGTAACAAAAGTAATAGCCTTTTCCCGAGATTTTTTTTTACTTCTTTTATGTAATTAGATAAAACTCTTTTAGAAGACGCACCTGGGACAAACACAAAGCATTGCACATTCAGCTGCTCCTATAATAATCCTGACAAAAGGATCGCCTTTGCAAACAGGTTTCAAAAGACGCTATTGATCTTGTCCTCGAGTCCTCAAGCAGCAAGCTCACACACAAAGCATGTACAGTATAACATCTGCAAGTAAAGAGCATGCATAGAGCCTGAGGTAGAGCTGTTTGGAAAATTTATAGTATACAATAACAGTGAGAGTGCAATGTATCAGTGTGAAATTAATACAGCACCGTGCGTTTGCTTCTCAAACACTTTCTCCTAGATGTTATAACATACTTGCAGCATTAGTGCATCAGCAGAAAAGCAACAGCATAGATTATACTTTTTCAGAAGAATACATAAATCAATTTGAAGTACATCAGAAAAACAACAAGTTTTAAATTTTAATATCTATTAATCTATCTATCTATCTAGACTCTGATTGTCTGACTCTCTCTGTATCTCTAGGTGGTATCTCGTGGCTCTTATCTGTCTATCGCTCTGTCTATCCATCTACCTCTCTATCTATCTCTGTCTGACTCTCTCTCTGTATCTTTAGTTGTGTAGTTTATTTGCTTTTATCTGTCTGTCTGTTTGTCTTTCTAGCTATCAGTCCATGTCTATCTATGTCTACCTATCCATCTATCCATCTAGTTATCAGTCCAACAACCCATCTGTCCACCTGCCTAAGTTATTCTGCCTCCCTGCCTTCCTATCTATCTATATATTTATCCATCCATCTATTCAACTGTCTGTCAGCTAGCTAGCTAGCTAGCTAGCTAGCTATCAGTCCACCTACCTTTCTGCCTGTCTGCCTATTTCTCTATCCATCTATCTCTATATCTATACATCTGCCTGTTTAACTTTCTTTCTGTCTATGCCTATCTACCTGTCTGACTGCCTCTTTGCTTATTCATCCATTTGTCTATCTGTCTGTCTGTCTGTCTGTCTATATCTAACTACCTAACTTTTGTTTTTTCAGGGTAGAGAGTTGTATGTATAATCTTCAGGTACATCCACTGTACCAATGCTGCTGAGTGACAGACACATCCCACACTGTGAAAAATTCTGTCAGAAACACAAAGCTGCTCCATGACAGAATTCTCAAGAAGTGTTCACTCAAACTCAAAGTCTAGTTGTGACATATTCCTCAGAGACAGACCTGACAACGCGCATGAAGAAGACAAAAACATCAGTAACTTGAGTCACCGGAGGCATCAGGTGTTAGTCACTAGTACTGAATAAATATTGACAGTGTGTGTTTAAACAAAAATCTTAGAATAACAGGAAGTAACTATCATGATTTATACTTATCTCATATAATGAGAGAAAAGCTCAGTGGTGGAGCTGTGCCTTACACATGCACGGACTGCTAATGACACAGGGATTTTCAGCAGCGGGAAACAGGCAGAACATTGGGTTTGTATTGAAGCTCTGCTTCGGGGACACTGAGGAAACTCGGTGAAAGGGGAAAAGCAGCAGAGCGGGCCAAGATCCAGATTAGGGGGTGGCACAGTGCCCTCATGTACACGGACACGTAAACAATGCAAGGCTGTGATGTGCGAGTGTGGGATGCTATGGAAAATTCATGGCATGATATGCATACAAGTAATTTTTTCAGTCTATACTGAATATGTTAATACCAAAAAATGTTTGAATACTTGTAAGTAATTATTCAGCAACTGCAAGAATGATGCATTTATTTAAATGCTGGTATGTGTGATAAACACAATAAATTCGCAGCAGCTACTTGAGAGAGAATTTTAAGACAAACACATTAGTCGCATTCGTAGAACATTCCATTCGGGTTTACTACTAGTTACACAATCACCCAATTCCTTTACAATGCCATACTCCTTTTCACTCTTTTATCAACCTGTTTTATCACCTGTTATATATATACATATATATACACAGTACAGACCAAACGTTTGGACACACCTTCTCATTCAAAGAGTTTTCTTTATTGTGTTCTTTATTGTGTTCTTTAGCGCAAACAAGTCTCTTCTGCTTGTTGCCTGTCCTTAGCAGTGGTTTCCTAGCAGATATTCTACCATGAAGGCCTGATTCACACAGTCTCCTCTTAACAGTTGTTCTAGAGATGTGTCTGCTGCTAGAACTCTGTGTGGCATTGACCTGCTCTCTGATCTGAGCTGCTGTTAACCTGCAATTTCTGTGGCTGGTGACTCGGATGAACTTATCCTCCGCAGCAGAGGTGACTCTTGGTCTTCCTTTCCTGGGGTGGTCCGCATGTGAGCCAGTTTCTTTGTAGCGCTTGATGGTTTTTGTGACTGCACTTGGGGACACTTTCAAAGTTTTCCCAATTTTTCGGACTGACTGACCTTCATTTCTTAAAGTAATGATAGCCACTCGTTTTTCTTTACTTAGCTGCTTTTTTCTTGCCATAATACAAATTCAAACTCTTTGAATGAGAAAGTGTGTCTAAACTTTTGGTCTGTACTGTATATACATACATAACACACACACACACACACACACACACACACACACACACACACACAATTAAACCTTGGATTGCTAGCATAATTTATTCCCAAAGCAAGCATGTATATTAAAACACTCATATATCAAAGCAAATTTCCATGTAAGAAATAATGAAAATGCTTATGATTCATTCCACAGCCCAAAATATTCATATACAAATAATTTATACAAAATATTAAGTACAAATAAAACAAATTAACCTGCATTTTACCTTTAAGCTTTTACCTTTGTGTGTGTGTGTGTGTGTGTGTGTGTGTGTGTGTGTGTGTGTGTGTGTGTGTGTGTGTGTGTGTGTGAGAGAAGCTGAAGAAGGGGGATGAGAGAAAGAAGGGGGATACTGTGTAGGACGACTCCCTCCCTCCTCTCGTCTTACACAGTACCCCTCTCCCTCCTCTCAAATAAAACTGTGTTGGATGACTCACACACACACACACACACACACACACACACACACACACACACACACACACACTCTCTCTCTCTCTCTCTCTCTAACGCAAACACTGCTCTGACGGGAAACTTCTTTACAAGAAGACTCTAATGACACTCGCACACACACTAACAGAATCAGTACTTTCTGACAGAGAGAGAGAGAGAGAGAGACAGAGAGAGAGGGAAGAGAGAGAGAGATATCTTTAACAAAGAACCTCTCTAATGACACTTGCTTTTGCTTTACTCGCACGCACTCACACATGGTCACAATGTTATAATAAACAGTACACGCGCGGACGGATGTTGACTATACCACTGACGCATTGCGTCACTACACTGTACATACAGTACCACTCAAAAGTTTGGGATCACTTTCTAACTCCACGGTCGTTCCTGATTTTATTTATTTATACATTGTAAAGCAATGCTAAGAAGTATATTAAGAAGTATCTGATACTTTATGCTCTGTAAAGTCTTCATAACAGCTCTAATCAGAGGTGCTGTTTGTTAATTGGTGATTTCTGGGGCTGGTAACTTCTCCTCTGCAGCAAAGGTAAGTTTAGTCTTGCTTTCCTGGGATGGTCTTCATGAAAGCAAGTTTCATTGTGGTGCTTGATGGGTTTTGCAAATGCACTTGAAAATACTGTTCTTGCAAGAACTGTTCCAGAACAGCTGACCTCTGTGTCTTAAACTTAAACAACTGACTGTTGTTGTTGTTGTTGTTGATACATAATTACCTAATTCCATATGTGTTATTTCATAGTTTTGAATTCGCCAGTATTGTGGTAGAATGTAGAAAACAAATCACTAAACAAAAATTTGCAAGTGATGCCAAACTTTTAAACGGTTGTGTGTATATATAAAAACAATACAGCGTCAAGCTAACTAGAAACCTCAAAGTATAAATTCTTCTGCCCTGAAGACTTTCAAGTGATGACAAATATATATCAGACCATTACAAAGAACTTGCACTGGAGATTCCTTCCATAAATGTTCCATGCATAAGCATCTCCTTACAGAAAATAAGTACAATTTTCTTTGTATAATCTGTCTATCATTAGTCTTAAGATATGCAAACCATCAACTGTACAAGTCTCTATAAATTATTGGTTACATTAGAAATTATAACGGATTAAGGAGAATGTGAATATAATCCTGTGATTTGCCTTGAACCTTTAGCTGACTGTTAACCAACACCTTCAGACTGTCTCTTTTCACCAGTTATCAGTTATAAATCTGTCATTTCATTTATGTCAGTTCACTTCATTCCATTCATCCATCCTTCATGAAGAGGGTCAATACCTACCTAGAACCTATTCAGGGCACACGACGGGTTGGATGTACACACAGAGTCAAACCCAATCAAAAACTTTGGGCAATTTGGAAATGCCACTCAACCTACTCTGCATATTTTTGGATTGTGGGAGGAAACCATCCATGCAAAAGGACAACATGCAAACTCCACAAAACACACACAGACCAGAGGTGAAATTCAAACCCTCAACCCTGGAGGTGAATAAGCACTATGTGACCATGCTCCCTGTTACTTGATTAGACAGTAGCTGATTTAAGTTTCTAATCTTTAGTAATGCAGTAAATAATGTACTTTGTGTATGCTTTAAAACAGTATAAAAAAAATTATGCCACTGGTGTAGCACTTTTTACTGGAATTTCGGTAATGTACAGCATAATATAACAAAGTCTGTCTCCAATTACTTTAAATACTTTTTAGTATATAATTATGTATCTAAATCTAGCCATCTGATGAACTTATACACTCAAAAATAAGTTATTCCTGTTCTAACTTGCAGCACTTCATCACTGCTTGGTCAACATGTGAATGTGTACCACCTGTTTGATTGATCCTGTCAGGATAGAAATGGTTAGTGCTCACATCCTGGTTAGCTTTTGAATTGGAATTTGCCATAAACATGGCATCTTATTATTATTACAATAAATGATGAAGAAGGTTGTTCATGTCATCATTCACATTTTTGAACACCATTTTTTTTTATCCAGTTATTATCAGTATACACAAGCTGACACACAAGACAGCATCACATGCCTGGATCATTCTGAAGACAGGTGTGTAACTTACTGTATATATGCAAATCACACGTTTCTATGTAAATATACTGTAGTATTTCCACCACTGTGTTTTTCCCCTCAGTGCAGGTCCTTATTAGATGCATTAGAGACACAGAGAGACAGCTTGTATGAGTGGGGAAGTAACAGGGCAATAACTCGGAACACTTACCTTCTTATTTCCACTTAGACTTCCAGAGGAAAACTTTCAGCTCCTCCTGGAAGGAAATTCAACTCCGACAAGCTTGCATGGACTTCCTGCTCTGAAACCCGGCGCATTTGAAACACATCTCCCTCTGGCTTCCTGGGCCTCCGAGAGGGCTGTTTACTTTCCCACTCCTTCTTCAGGCTGAATGAATATCAATGCCCCCTCCTTTCTCTGGCCCCTCGCTCCCTCCCTTTCTGTATTGTCGTTCACTACCTCCCTCCCTTTCTCTCTCTAAATGCTCAACACTGCTTAAAGACCCACTGAGTGAAAACAGAGGATTTTCTCCTGCACCAGGGCCAATGATACAACTGGAAAGAGACTCTGCGTCCAATCAGAGCCTGGACAGGAGGTGGGGCTTGAGATGGGTCAAAAAAGAAAAGGACACAGTGGAAGGGAGCGAGAGATTGACGAAACTACAGATTACATCAGATGTAAAAAAAAAAAAATTTAAAAGCCCTAAAAAACGGAATAAATGGAATTAGTTAGCTGAGCTTTTCAACAGGACTGAATTTTATTTACAATACATTCATTCAAATAAACAAATAAATAAGACACCACAAATGAAAAAACGAAACTAAACTGGCTAAACTGTTTAAAATCCTCTTTAAAATGTTACAAGGCGCTTTCGCGGACCTTTTGGCTAAAGGCTAAAGACAAAAACAAAACCTGTAAGCTATAATAGGGTGATGTTTTTGTAAGCAGACCTGTATTTACCATTTTGTGGAAGGAGTCAGTAAGTCTTCAGCCACTTTTTCAACTTTAAAATTTTAAAGTTGACAACTACTGTAAAAGTCATAACAGATGCTAACTTGTTTCATGGACATCACATGACAATAAATGGATAAAAAAGTAAGAATCAATAATTAATTAATTATAATTATTGAGTCATATGCAAATTGCTATGGTAGAGGAGAAATTGAACTTGTTTAGGCATGCTGTTTTAGGAAAATAATTATAATTATATTGAAAATATTAAATATGGTTGACACCCCAGAGTTGATTATATTTTACAAGTTACGTTCAAGTTAAACTGGGACTTTTGATCATGTAGAATAACTATTATAACTATTATAGAAGTTAAACATCGCTGTTTTTCGCCGTTTAATCCCGCGCTACACTAATGCACTTATCCCAGCGTTTCACTAGTTCATCAAGGTAGAAGGTTTTCTAAGTACACCATGATTGTCTGTCTTATTCACATCAGAAACGCTGGCCTCCCAAGAATTCCTTTAATGGACCAAACATGTTGCGATGGTTTAGAGCGAGGTCAGGACTGTATGGGAGATGTAGCTCACAGCCAAGTTAACTGCAATGGTAAGTTGTGTTGGTGAATGATTGTGTGCTCGGTTCCCACAGACAGATGCATCCGTTCCACAAGATTGTAAAGTTATCAGTTCATTTTCAAGAGTAAGTTGTTCCACTCACTGAATGTTCACAGGAACAACTGCAGTGGGCTCCGAGCCAACTCAGCCAGAATAATCATTCATGAAAGTACAGCCTTCATTAAAATGTTTACCCCGCTCAAAGGTTCTTTACTATGTCTGAGAGTTTTATTTCCGTACTGCGATTGAAGTTTTTTGAAAATGTCAATGGGCTTTACGCATAACGGCCCTCGTATTTATGGCACATCCCGAAGCAAAACTGCATCCTCTTCTGTATCTATCCATGTTAACTACTGGACAAGATAGAGGATGCATTATGTAGAGCAAGAATTATTTTACAGACAGTAATTAATTACTGTACAGTACCTAGAATGTCACCTGAAGCCTGATTAAAAAAAAAAAAAAAAAAACTTATAACAATTTTGCAACACTGAGCCTTAATAGTTTGATGCGTTTTGTATATGGATCAATTTTCTATCATATTTATAGCTGTGATTGCAGTCTAATCAGTTTATGGCACACCATATCATGTAAATAATCTTGTTTCATTCAATCTCCAATTTTTTGGCAAAAATCAACTGCCATTGTAAATCCTTCAAATGCACGAACTTTTACCATAACATATGTACAAGGGGATTCAGTCATCATAACTGTTGCAGAAAGACACTGAAATATGCCTGTGAAACGTCGCCCCAGACATCCTGAAGTGGTTTGATCAGATTTACATACGTTTTGAATGAGTGCATTTACATCAGCATGTTCATAAGGACAAATCTCTTTCAACACACAACCAAGAAACATCAAGGCACACAAATCACCCAAGTGTGAGTGAGTCTTGCAACAACATCAAGTCCTTAACTGTGCTTAAAAGGGGCTCACCTCACTTGCAGAAATGCAATATCAACTTTTACAGCAGTTAGCAGGACTAGATAAATGTAGAAAATTGTACATCAATCAGCTTTCCAATGAAAATTAAGCTATTTTATTTAATAGACTCAACAGTAAAAGCTGTGGATAACATTTTAGTGCAATCTATTTTCACAGTTTTTTCTAATAGAAAGTAAAAGTTTTTATGTTTTTATTATCTGCAAATTTACAATCCGGTTTCAGACAGTATACAGTATATGATTTTTTATCTTCCCTTGGAGTTCTTACTAATTGCCAACTTTGCTAAATGTTTAAAGTAATCGATAAACGGTCAAATGCTGTATTTAGGCTGTGCTAAAGCTATGAGTTAAAAAAAAAAACTGGAACAAATCAATTTAAAACTTGAAAGTCTCACAGAGTCAACCTCAGTATTTAAAATTGAATCCAACAATGATGGTTGTTAATATGGAAAAACCCATGAAAGTTAATGTATATGTGACAAAATAAAGGCTTTACTTTACTTTACATTGCCAAATATTGAAAGATATAACTATCTGAAGGAACTGCTGTATACTAATTCCTGATAGGTCTTTTTTTTTCCTAAAGGTATTTTGTTTTTACATCATTTTGGCTGTGTGATAGCTAAACTAACTAAACTGTTAGCCTCAGTTCTAATCTAGCTTCCATGTTTAGCATTATTACCTCATAAATTTAACCTAGCTTCCATTTTCACCCATCCCACTAAAACTATCTAAAATATTTTTCAAATCATATAATTTTGTAAGCCTCATGTGATATTACCTGGACAATTTCAGTCTGATGAAATGTCTGGAATAATCCATAAAGCTGCTCATAAATCTCAGCAGGAAGTTGCATCATCCAGAGAAAAAAAGGGTTATCTCTTTAATTTTTTTCATATTTAATGATATTGTGATATTAACATATATAGTCTGAAATTATTGTTACTGAAATTATTGGTTTTAAAAAATACAATTTTTTTTTCTGCTGTCCTCATGCTATTAGCATGGATGCTAGTTAAAACAAGAAATTGTGAATTTGATGACACTATGCTAAAAACCCTATGGCACATTTTAGACCAAAATCCATGTCTAATAGATAAAGGCATCTTTTCTTGGATTAAAAAAAAAAATTCAGAGTAAATTTAAAGAAAAATAAATAGATTTTTTTTTTAATTACACAAAATACAATTACAATAAATTTCAATTGTTTAAATACAGACCGACGAGTTTTCTTATTGGAGAGAATTTATTAAAACACATTAAACAAATGCACTCGGTACAAAGTAAAACGATGACAATTCACAATTCGTCTGTTCAATTTTCTTAAAACCAAACAGTAACACTGGTTAGAATTAGGCTTTATATTCATAGCTTGGTCCAGGCTGGCTAACAAAATTCCACTGAACCAAAGAAGTGACTGTGCATGCTGTGTCGTTGTCATAGTCATCGTGCCGATTAGCAATGTTTCCATCCAAAGAAGCAGAAAAAGTATTTCAAAATAAATAGAAAGTTATGTAAGTAATGAATTTGTTCATTTACTGAAAGACGTTATACACGTGTTTATATTTAAAAGGCCATATTTTCCATCATTTTTCAGAAGGAAACATTGCTAAAAGCGTCTTTACCAACTTAAGCATTCTGCTAGCTTTTGAAGCCTAGTGTAAAGGAATGAAAACATGTTCAGTATTAGACTGAAGCTTTTTCAAAATTGATTACATTCATATTAGCTTCAGTTTGATTGCATTTAACTGGAGCTCAATATCTGCACTACAATAATAGAAACAAAAAATGCTACAAACACAGGAGCGTATAACTGAAAGTACACACAATCATCTTGATGACAAAAAGTTAAAGTTACATTATTTGTTGTTTAAATGGTTCTGCACTGGTTTTGAGGCTCACATTATTTTTACTTAACTGGTTTAGTTGAGGTTTTGCGCTGTGCGTATGCATGAACACTAATCCATTTTTCACCACCACGCCCCCACCACACAAATATTAACACCATTCAAGTACTTAATTACACCATGTGTTGTAATGAGAGGCCTTAGTATTAAATGTAATGGCACAAAAACTGAAATGTGCAATAGAGTAAGAAAAGGCATCAGGCCGCATAAGGGCGTTGGGAATGAAACGAGGTGTCGCATGGGTTTTAAATGACTGGATGATTTTTTGACACATCCAGATAAACTTCACATTCAATGGTTTAATAAAACACATAGACTTTAAAATGTAAACACAAACTTTCCGCTTTCCCATCTTACATGGCAGCAAATCAATTTAGTGGCCCAATGATCATAGACCCTTCGTCGAAAAAGAAAAAAAAAAAAAAAACATGTAGTGAAGCCAAACAGACTGTGGCCTTTGGAGAAAACATAATGTATGGGTTAAAATTTTTTGCCCAACAAGACAATAAACTACAGAATTATATGAACATTTTGAAAATTATAAAAGAACTAAACATGCGTGCTTAACTTCCAGATGAATTTTACGATGACTTCAGGGGCCATATTACAGAAAGATTTTGTAAAGAAAAAACACTAAAAGTTCTAGAATAATAAAATTAAAAATCCTATTTTAAAGTGTTTTATCTATCACTATCAGTTACAATTGGTATTTATTAAAGAATAAAATATTGTATTTTTATCATTTACTGTTACATTTATAGTAGGGATGTTATTCATTAATCAATTAATTGCTGTTTTTAACCGATTAGAAGTGTTTGTTTTGCATAATATCTCACTTCATATATCTTTTACACCGCAATTGCATTTTACACAATGTGCAATACATTTTATTTGTACGGTAGGTGCCGCATGTTTGAATGAGATCAGAGAAACAAAATCACTATATTTAACAGCATTTTTTAAATTTACTTAATTTATTTACTTCATTATTTAATCATTCATTTATTCAAGTATTTGGGCTTCATTCATGTATTTTACATATTTATATGTTGGGCTAGATTAGTTGTTTAGTTTAGTTGTTTAAGTAAAACTTAAAAAAGGATTTTTTTTTAATGAATTAATCAAGTATTGATTGTTAACTTGTCAATGACTAGTTAAGAAAAATATGCAAAATTTGCAACCCTAATTTATAGTTACACTATACCTAAGATGGCATGAAAGATGAGGAATTCCGATTACTGATTATTGGTTATTTCAGGACGTCATCATTTGAGATAAAATTAAATCAGAATTACAAAATATTCTTTGAATTGCAAAATTAAACATGTTTGCATGAGGGGACAACTCAACCTTATCAAAGATCCTAATCTAGGACGTTTCTTTTTCTTCTGTAATATGACCCCAGCTTACACTTGATTCAACACTTGTACACATAAATAAAGAAAAACAAATACTAATTAACTGTTATAATATACTGTATGCTCATAATACTGCAGAACCAGTGTTACCGGGGATCAGAAATCCTTAAATATGACAAAAGTGCTGCGGATATTTTATAGGTAATGAATAAGAAATTCAGCGCCTGTCAGGATCCTTGCTTATGATTAAATATTTATGTTTATATCACCAATAAATATTTTCATGTATATGATGCTGTTAAGCAAAAACAATAAAAATCCTGACAGGACTGTGGATGTAACATTAATAATTCCTTGTTATGGCTGAATAATTCTTATGATGCACTCAGAAACTGTTATAGTGCACATAAAACGGGGGTTATATCCATTTTATATCCCATCATCTCCGAAATGCCTTTAACCACTATACAGTGCAGTGCAAGCAGCATCATACATAACTAGCATTAGGGTCACATGACCATCTTAATTCTTCCAGGTGCAGTACACAAGAAGAGCCTCTAGATGTTGCTCACATTCAAGCACCAGTAAAAGTTTCTGGTGCTGGAGGGAAAAAAGATAGTGTCTCAAAAATTCCAGAAACAACAGTTTTCAAAGATCCACAAGAGGAAAAGAGCATCCTTGTTTCACACTATGCTCAAATCTCTCTCTCTCTTTCCATAGACCACAGAAATGAAACAAAAACAAAAAAAAAACAGAAGCAGAGGAATACTGATCAACTCACAAGCGCACACGCGAGAGACAAAAGTGCAATTCATAAGAGTAGTTTTATCTGTATAGTGGAGGGAATGTTCCACAATAATGTTCGATTTTATCTAAGAGAGAGAGAGAGAACTGATTAGGATCAGGGCTAGTCTTCGATGCAGATGACGTCCGAGGGTTTGCTGGATTTGAGGTCGGGTGGAGACACGTCTCTCAGAACCTCACTGGACTTCTTGTCCATGTGGCTGCTTGGTGCTGGAGGACCATTTGAGGACACTACATAAAATAAAATAAAATAGAAACATGGAATTGGTGCCTGGTCATGGGAAAGCACCTCAAAATGCAGAGCAAATAATAATAAATTAACAAGGGAAAGGATCATAACAAACTCAACATTTCTGTAACTACTGCAGTGTGATAGGAAGGAATAAAATAATAGTGTGATGCAGCCCGATCATGTTTTGTTCGTTTTAGACAACAGCAATCCGATTGATCCTTACCAGTTTAAAAATTCCACATTGTTTTTTTAGACCTCTATTTCTTTCTTTCTTTCTTTCTTTCTTTTAGGTATGCACTACCATCCCATGAAAATATTAATATTCCAAACTACAGACCCACTAAATTTTAGCATAATTTTTTTGTAGAGTTTTTTTTTATATTTCTTGATATGCGTTGTTTTTACTGTATACACTTTCTTTGCCATTGCAATGCACTTGCTAAACAGCAGAGGGCATCAGAACAACAATGTTGTGTAGAAAATGGTAAACGGACCCATATGTTCCAGTTTTTTGATGTTCTCATGTGTAAAGAGTTGGCCTCATATTTTCTTTTTCCAATATTTTTTTTAAAATCCTGTTAATAATCCATAAGCAATCAAAAGAAACTGAGATAATCCTGTGTTACACTTAAGTGCAGTGATTTTCATGTGAAAGACACTGATATCAGCCCTCCTCCAGCTTCTGTGAAGCTTGACTGCTGATGAGTCACAAGTTACTCACCACTAACGTACGGGCCCAGCGGCATCTGGCTGTAGTTAACCATGGCAGCTCCAGGAGGACCTCGAAATCCTCCACCAAAACTGTTGCTGTACATTGAAGAACAGGCAAAAGTTCCCTGTGGAAAAGGCTAAACACACACGGGGAATAAATAAGATTATAAATAGGTGTTATACACTGTACATCTTAAAATGATCTTTTCATGAATGCCTCAATTCTGACCTGCTGAGGCTGAGGCTCACGGTTGGTAAGCCTACTCAGGATGCTCCTCTCAGACATGTGGAGCCGAGCAGATACAGGGGGGATTCGGGAGAGCATGGATGGCAACCTCGTCACATCCGCCTTCATATCACTCAGCAGTTCCTCCAGCTGATTCAGCACTGTCAGTAACAAAACCCGTAAGTTAGCATGGCATATTATGTGGGAGAGATTAATCAAAGCACAATATGCCACCTATTATCGAACCTTTGTGCAGTACGGCATTAGCCGGTTTGTTTCCTGCCAGAGACTCTTTAGAGAGGTGCTGATGTGACTCGGCTAGACACTCAACCTCAGCGAAACGTGTGTTAAGTGCCATGGCTGGGTGTGTGGAATCCTGCGTCATGTTCAGGTAAGCTGCCCGCCTTAACTGCTCTTCAATCACAAGGGCCTGCTCCAAGAGCTAAGATAAGACAGAAATATGTTTCTTAGACAGCGTCTTAGCCCGTCTGAAAAATTTGTGTTCAGTGGAACTCACCTTGAACCTCCGTGCCAGGAACTTGTTTTTCATCTCCAGGTAGTTGCCTTTGTTCATCTCAGTCTTGAAGGGCTCATTGAGTATGGCATAGCGCGGGTCGTTCTGGATGTCCTGCCAGCGCGCATAGCCGTGACTGAGACACGCAGGTGTAGTCAAGGGGCCAAATCTGGGTAATATTTTAGCAAGCCACTAAACAAACCTGGGGTAACTAAGAGCTTTTTCACACCTATTTATACTTCTCCCAATTTGCATTCTCATAATAAATCAAACTAATCAATCAATTTAACTTAATTCAACAAAGCTGAACTAAACGGAAATTAAGTAACCAAACTAATCAGACTGTATTAACGAGACTGAATTGCATAGAATGCACTAATCAGATCACCTGAACTGAGAAAGAGAACTCAGCTGAGATAATCTGAAATTTACCTGAAATGGAGAAATTAAACTAAGAAGTGAATTATTGTGAAGTGAAATTTAGAACCTAAACATAGCTGAACTAAACTGAAGTAAAGAAAATTAACTAACGTAATCAATAGGGGTAGAATTGAAATAATTAATCAAAATGAATTAAAGTTCTTAAACTAAGCTAAGCGCAACTAAATGAAGCAATCAAACTAAAATAAACTGAATTTAATTTTGGTTACTAACTAAAGTGAACTGAATTGAAGTACCTAATCTAGACAAAAGTAACTGAACTGAATTCAACTGAATTAATCTGAATTGAACTGACCTGAAATGAAGCGAGTAAACTAAGTTAAATAAATTGAATTGAACTGAATACATTCACTAATGGAAAAGAAGCTGAAGTAACTAACCTGCACTGAAACAACTGAACTAACCACAAGTATCTAAACTGGAATGAAGTATGAAACGGAACTGAAGTATCTAAACATAACTGAAGTAACAAAACTCAACTAAGGTATCCAAACTGAACTTAAGCCAATAGACTGAACTAAACTAACTTAACTGAAATAAACAAAAATGAAGTAGTTAATTAAATTAAGCGTATCTAAACAATAATAGAAGTAACTAAACTTGGGTAACTAAATTTAACAGAAATAATTTAACTAAACTGAACTAAATTTAACTGAAATAACTAAACTGAACGTAACTGAACCTACGTAATTTAAATGAGCCACACTAAGCTAAAAGTACAATTGGGCAATAATAGCTATGAAAGCTCAAGAGCAATTATGGGTTAAATTAGGATACGTTACGATGCCAGCCAACAGCCAGTAGTCATGGCGCCGGTGCCAGATGTCGTACATCTTACCAGATGACACAGCAACACGTTCCTCATTTTGCCATAGAGTGTGTAGCTCTGAGAACATACAACCAAAAAAAAATCCTCTTAACATATACTGCTATACTTATCGATACTCAGTTTACTTCTAACATCTGGTGATCTTTATACCGACCTGTAAAGCCTCCGTCTGCTATGTTGAACATGAAGCGGGCCTTAGCGCCATTCTTTTCGTCTTTTTGGTTCTCATCCACCTCGTCCCTTGTTTCTTTTTCTCCATTCAGCTGACTCTCAGTGACGTCCTCAGATTTGGGCTCATGTGGAGCAGCTGGTATATTGTATTTAAAAATGTTTGTTACGTTTGAGTAAAATAACATAAATTGTTTAGACCGCTCGGTAATTAATCCTGTTTTCAACTTGCGTTTGCTAAATTTTCCCTAAGAATTAATTTTTCACATTGGTACCATGGCAATGTGAAGGACAACAAATTTCTAAATAGGCTTTTCAAATGCACATTTTAAATCAATGTTATTTCAGAAATCTAGCTGTAATATAGATATGCAATTGTGTTTATTATATTTCTTTATATTGTTTGAAAAAGCATTCCAACCTTGTTTTGGTTCTTTGTCCTCCAACTTCACGGCAGAAGAAGCGTCTTTTTCTGTTTTCTCCACTGGGTTCTCCAAGTCTTTACTTTGTTGTCCTAGGAGTCAACACCATACATTTACCAACAGCCATTTTTGTTTTAAAAACAAGTATGAGGGACGTTCAAATCAAACCAGGACTTGTGATGAAATTTTTCATTAATGAAGGCGTAAAACTGATTTCCAGACATTTTTAGTAGACTTCAAGCACAGTACGGTGAGTAGACTCTAAGCCACAGTAACACATCTGAATGGTGCAAATGTTTTGAAGAAGGCTGTACGTCCATGAATGAAGATCCCAGCTGAGTGGCTCGGAGCCCACTGCAGTTGTCCCTGTGAATGTGATCCTAGTCTTTAAAAATCAATGGATAACTTCACCAGATGTGTACTGTACACAATTATTCACCAACACCACTTGCACATTACAGGGACTTGGCTGGGAGTTCGTGCCACATCACCCGTACAGTCCTGACGTCACTCCAAGCCATTTCCACATTCCATATTTGGCCTCCCATTAAAGGAGTTTCTTGCAAGCCAGCATTTCAGACGTGAAGCAAGCAGTCCGACCATGGCTCTGGAGTTCTGAGAAAACTTTCTACATTGGTGGTATCCAATTATTTACAGGTATTGTATCAAAACTGATAACTTCACAATCAAAAGTCCCAGTTTGACTTGAACACTCTCCTAAATTATTTTTTAACACTTTGCTTCTCACCTGCAGGCGGCGTCTGATTGGCTGACATTTCGTTCTGCTTGGACACTGGTTGCGTTTGGTTGGTTAAGGGATCCATTTCAGCAGACGAGTCATCTTTTTTCTCGCAGTCTTCGTTTGATTTCTGCTCCGAGCCGCTGCTTTTTAATTCTTCACTCTCGCGTGTCTTTTGAAGACAGGACTCGGACTCTTTGCATGTCTGAGAAGAGTGTCAGAACTGCTAGTTGGAAAAAAGTTAGAAACACAATTTATATGAGAAACTGTGGGGAGTTACACATTTTACTCACCTCAGACTCGGCTGCTTTCATGTTCTCATGCTCAGCGCTGTCTTTGTCTTCTGGAGGAACAGGACCACTTTCAGGTTTGTCTGTTAAACAGAAGAGATGTGCGACTGTCATGAAATTAAAATGTGAAATGATCATTACACATGAGTCAGTTTCAGATATATTGGCACCCTTTGACAGATGTTTAAAACATACCTATGGTCAGTGGTACTTTGTTTAAGCCACACTGACCTGATGGTACTGGGGTGCTGGGCTGAGTCGGAGCAGGACTGGCTGGTACAGGGGTGTTTGGGTCTGAGGAGAGACTCTCTGTGAGCTTTTTCAGCTCCAGGCCTACAGGAATCAAATCTGGAGTGCTGTATTTGCCATTTACATGCTCAAACTCCTGCACCTGCACACACATGCACACGACCACACATATATGTGTTAATAAGCCAGAATAAAAACAAGCAATGATTTTCATCCTATATACTGTATACAGAACCTATCTCAGAAGACTTTGGGCACGAGGCGTGGTAAAGCCTGGACAAGGTGTCAATCACATACTCATTCACACCCTACGTGCAATTTGGGAACACCACTTAGTCTAATCTGCATGTTTTTGGACTGTGGGCGGAAACAGGGTGCCTGGAGGAAACCCACCAGTGAACCACTCCATCACTGTGCCGCCCCTAAATCATTACAGTAAGTCACCGACTTACAAACAAGTTCCATTCCACGAAAATGTTTGTAAGTCGGATTCGTTCGTAAGACGGATTCGCTCGTAAGTCCGACAAAGTGAATCTTATATACCTTTAACACGAATATACAATGCAAAGCATAAAAATCCCAACACATTGGTTTAGTGTTTTTGGTTCTGCATTATACTCTTCTGAGACTGCGTCTTCAAATTGCTAGGGTAATCCCTGTGATACAGCGGGGCCATCTAACCATGTTAAAAGGGAGCCTGGGAAGATGTCAGGGGAGGACAACGCTGCATGGTGTTTACTGTGTGCTTGAATGAACACCATTTTGTCTCGAATGTTTGTAGGTCGGGGACTTACTGGCTTAATGGCTATTATTTTTTCAGTTTTAAAAAATATATACAGATTATACAAAAATAGTACAATATTTGCAAGTTATTTGTTTTACAAAAGTATGACGTTACCTTTTTCCTCACAAGAGACATAACTCCGATCCGGGTAAGGACATGTTGCCGGGACAGACCCTCTCTGGGCACGCCGTCGGCAAACGTCTCCGCTCCGTCCGCTCCCGGCTCGCACAGGTGCCTCATGAACAGCGAAACATACGCTCTGAAATACACAACAAAATATCTCTAAATAAAGTTCAAATTAACTTTTTTCTCTGAAGGGAAATACATTTTATGGTTTTAAAAATTTGGCACCATTATGGCAGATAATTACATAAATCAAAATTTTAATTCTAGGTTTTTAGCTTGGGTGCGATTACCTGAACTCTTTTTCGGTTTTCCCCTTCAGGTCCCGGACCAGCCAATGGGAGTTGAAGGCGTCTTGAGGAGGCATACCCCAGCGCATGATGGCATTCAGGAAGGCCTTTCTCTGGCGTGCGTTAAAACCAAGTACCTTTGACAGAATTGAGATAGTATTACACACAGACTGTATGTAACCACGTTGTGCACACTGAAAGCTACGGAGACAGCATTCTCATTCAATATATACGAGGCATAGAAGCATTTTAAAGCTTCATACATATTGTTTATTAAGATATTGTTATTTGACACATGTCCTTAACAGCACAGTGATTACAGGGGATACAGCACACATGGAGCAGAAAGTGTTAAGAGCCTTGCCTAAGGCTTTAAGAGTGGCAGCTTGGTGGTGCTGGGGCTTGAAGCCCTGACCTTCTAATCAATAACCCAGAGACTTAACCGCTTGAGACACCCCTGCCCCACAGTACTCTCTGGCAACGCTGGGATCCAACCCCATACCTCCAAAGAGACTGGAGCCTCAATCCAGCACCTTAGACTCACTAACTCATCGTCTTTACTGCTTTATCCTGTATACAGGGCCGCAGGGGGCTCGACCCTCATCCCTGGAGGTGCAAAGTGATAGTGCCAGCACCTCTGGCGTCTCAGTTTAGTGTAAACGCATAATAATAATATGATATTTAAATAAGATATTAGGTAATTATAACACTCGTAATTATATTTAACTCGTAAATCTGTGTTGCTTTAGATGAACTTTCTCTGAAGAAAAGCAGCTGTTTAATTGCAGTCTAAGGAGGATTATGCGCTGTTTTTTCTTTAAGCATCCATGCAAACGTTTTTATTCACTAGTGCACAGAGACCCCCCAAAAAATAGTCTACAACATATCCGCCACACCCAGGCTTCATCCTCAAACTGAACAGATTACACTAACTATAGGACGGTATCGAACACCACCTCACTGTCACACACAAACAAACATACGCATATATACAGCTTTGAGTGTTATTAGTAATTATTAAAACACTTATAACCATTAAAAATTTTTTGGTTATGTTTTAATTCTCAATCCATATCTGGAAAATGTAATTTCTGAATGACATGATTTTTCGAACCCTGTTATAAACAGCACCCAATAACCAGCTTATTTTTTTCATGACAGTAATTAAAAAGATACTGTGGCTCTCATTAAATATCCTGGGATACCATATTACCACCTGACCCTATTAGTTAGTTATTATTTAGCATAAGCCATGTCAGCGTAATTACTTTATTTTTTTGCCCTAAACCTATAAAGGCGTTAGACAGAATCAGTGTGTTATACATTAAGCAGAAATGACTAGCTACTATAACTGCGAGTATAAAATATTTGTTAGTATTAAATACTTACAACAACACTACCAATCTGAGTCACAATCCTGACCATACACACCTCTATGTTTCCTCCTACTCTAGCTAGCAGTGGAGGCAGCGGTTTGTCCCGGTCGCTCTTCAGCTGCCTGCGAGACTGTCGCCGTCCTCCTGGGAAACAGTCAGGTTACCTCATTTTAAAGATTTAAAAGTGGAACAATAACTTTGTATAATCATACCTTTGTGTGTGTAACTAAATACATACACTGTTTCTAATAAAAATGAATCAAATGAAGCTCTTTTTAAGGCTATTTTAAGATAAATTTGATAATAGATTTTTTTTATTTAGTATACTTCTAAAAATTCAGGCATGCCTGTTGTATAAAATCATTTCAATACTTCATTATAAAAGTCAAATTTACCAAATAAAAACTTCATAATACCAACAAATCCTCATAGATTTTAGATATTGCTTAAAATATCTGTGCAAGATATTTTGCAAATTGCTGCAAATATACCTTCCACCTACCAGACATACCTTCAGGTCTCTCCTCGAAATCTTCATCCTCATCCTCGGATCCCACCGAGTATTCTGACTGATTGTCTGAAAGGTCGTCCTGCCATTCTGAGCCCACACGCCGACCCACACACACACCCACACACGCATATACACATACACTTAAGTATCAGACTGTAGGAGATCTACACTGTCTGCTCCTTTAGCCTTAATACAATAAATAGAGCTTCAGTGCATTCCTGTATGTTTGTATCAGTGAAAGTGTGTACACCTTGGTCCTCCTGAGACGTGTCGTTATAGTTGACCTGCTTGCGGATGCGCTTGCCCTTCCCCAGATTGCGTGCCAGGTCCTCCTGCTGCTGCTCGTAATGATGCCGCAGGAGTTTCTCCCAGTAGTCGGGATCCACGTTCTCCTCTTGTTTAATGATCTCCCTCTGCACCTCCTCCTACAACAGGTCACACGCAGAGTTAACAAGAGACCGGCCCTAGGGTCATGTGTCGTGAAGCTATCAATTGCACACAATTGATGTTTTGATCCCAGGGCGGGAAACATATTTATCACCTGATTTGAGATTTAACCAACTTTTCCCTTAAAGTTAAGCTACATGGCCAAATATACGTATGTGGACACCTGGCCATCTCATCGTTATGTGCTTTTTAGTCCCTCCTATGCTGTTAAAAACTCTTCCTACTTTCCTAAACTATTCGTGAGAGCACACTGAACTGAAAATTTCATTTCATCTACATCATAGCTAGTAAAAAAAAAAAAAAAAAGTACGTAGCAAACAGTCTAAGGCCAAACACAAGATCTGTTCATCCTCCCTATTTAAGCACACTACAGTAAAACTTTGGTGTAAATACACTGTCAGGCCAAAAAAGAAAATTCAGAAGAGTCAAATTATTGATCTGCATCAAGCAAAGAAAACAACTAGGGAGATGTGAAATGACTGCAATCGGGTTAAGAACCTTTCAACACATTTTCAAGCCCCCATCTCTGGAGGTGCAAAATGACACTGTTAACCTCAAAGCCACCATGCCGCTTCTAAGTGAGCTTAAACTTTGCTTGGTGCCATTTTCAGCAAAAGAAAAAGACAACACTAAAGACAATTTGGGAATGTCAGTTAACCTAATCTGCATGTATTTGGACTAAGGGAGGAAACTTGAGAACCCAGAGGACATCCACCAAGCATAGGGAGAGCATGCAAACTCCAGACACACAGACCCGGGAATAGAACCGGTGCCATCATCAGACAAGCGATAAAAAATCACATTAGCAAAGGATGAACTCAAATAAAACGATTGGATCTCAGACTTTTCCATAATACAAATGTCAAATGTTTCCATAATACTATTATAAATAATCAAGTTCGTCTGTGAAAAATAACCGAAATTTTACATTAAAGTTGAAATCTTAACTTTATAAATGAAGCATACATGTTAAATTTATATCTATAACTGTTTATCTATAAAGATTTTTGACCCGATCCCATTTCTCTAGGTGTGTCTCGCAACTTGTCATCGGTGATGTGTTAGAAAAGATAGAAAGAAGGTCAAAGAGAACCAGGAATTTGATGTGCTGGAACATAATCAGATTTATCTCCATGAAAGGGTTTAGCTGGAGCTGAAAGGGCAATCGTGACTCTTCCCTCACCTCTCCGTCCTCCTCCCGCACCACATACTGGGCCACCTTAAAGGAGCTGAGGTACTCGTTCATGTTCTGGATCTCAGTGTCCTCGGTGGCGTCCTGACTGCGGTCCAGCAGCTTGGAGATGGCATTGTCATCGTAGTGGATCACATTGCCTTCCTCTCCTTCCTTGCTGTCGCCTGGAGAAGACAAGACACACTTCACTGCTCGCTGTGAGTCATACACACGGCAATCGCTTCGATATAAAATTAGGAGGAATTTCTTCACTTCAATATGGAATTAGGAGGAATTTTCTTCTTAATGTTAATTATGTGCTTTAAATAATTTCATTAAATAAGGCAAGGCCTTTAATTCATTTCTTATTAACTTTATTACTGATAAGTTCTTTGGTAATAAAAAAATAGTGTACAGGAACAACAATACCTCTCACTCACTCACTCATCATCTATACCGCTTAATCCTGTATTTAGGGTCACGGGGGCCTGGAGCCTATCTAAGGAGACTTAGGGCACGAGACGGTGCCAATCCATCGCAGGGCACACACATACACACTCATTCACACACTACGGGCAATCTGGGAACGCCACTTAACCTAACCTACATGTCTTTGGACTGTGGGTGGAAACTGGAGTACCCGGAGGAAACCCAACAAGCACGGGGAACACACATGCACACAGAGACAGGAATTGAACCTGGCCAGGAATCGTACCCGGACCCTATAGGTGCAAGGCGACAATGCTAACCACTACACCACCGTGCCGCCTAACAACAATACCTAAAAAGAAAAAAAAAGTGATTATATCCTTGTATAGTGTAAGGTTTTATAATATTGTAAGACATTTTAATCTAATCAGTTCATATTCCTGTGCCCTAAGAACAGACCCCTCACTGTGCTTCCTTACGCCTTCTGTGGTAACACCTTCTATATCCTGTACCCAGACGAATATACATCCAAATGGCTCTTGTCTGCTAGAACCCTTTTGTTTAATCAGGAGAATGTAAATGTATTTCCTCTCTCCTGTCTGTCTCCAGGTCTCTCTATCACTGACATGTGAATGACTGGTTCTTTTGATGTTCAGGACGTAGCAACGTTTAAATGTGCTCTCCTTGCTAAGAATAAACTAGAGATCTTCAGACATCATGCCTGCGTGTGTGTGTGTTTGTCTCTCCCGGTCGATCGGGCCCGGACCGGTAAGTGTATCAAGGTGCAGCGGACACAACAAGCTAAACTCTTCTACTCTTAGCTTAAAACTTAGCTCGGACACACTACCTCTTCATTCATCAACCTAACATATAGTATATGCTTCGTGCTCTACGATTGTTTCATGTTTAAAGTTTGCGATCGAGTCAAGATTTTCCCGCCAATTTGGGTCACACCAAGATCGTTCTTTTCTTTGCAATATTTCAGCCATTTGTGTCAGAAAGTGTAGGTCTTTTGTCTTTCCTTTTCTACCCTTCCTCACCTGTACAGGAGCAGAACTGTAGTGCTATTTGTTCAGACATCAGATTGCTCCTATGACCTATAATATACAGGTGGCGTTAAAATCAAACTGGGACTGTTCATTGTGCAGAATAACAGAACACAGTTATGTTAAAATTCCCTTTATGTCTCGATATAATCGCTGGCTACATGTGCTTGGATACCGTCAATGTTGAAAGTTTTCTCAGAAGCCATGGTCGGCCTACGTGCTTCATGTCTGAAACGCTGGCCTCCCAGGAATTCCGTTAATGGTACAAACATGTGGAAATGGCTTGGAGTGAAGGCAGGACGGTACATGGGAATGTTGGCAATAACTCCCAGTCGAGTTCCTGTAATGTGCAAGTGGTGGTGAGAACCATTGTGTGTACAGTTCCCACAGACAGATGCGTCTCTGTTTTTTAAGGATCAGGTGTTCCACTCGATGAATGTTCACAGGAATGACTGCCATGGACTCTGAGTCACCTTGTCCAAGATTATCATTCACAGACACAAGGCCTTCTTTAAGACATTTGCACCATTCAAACGTTAAATGCAACTAAGCGTCTCATCATCACCATACTGTGCTTTAAGTCTTCTGTACATGTCAATCGCACAAATCCCTGTTTGATTCATATCCCCCACATAGTTGTTTTTCTTTTCAAGGGCTCTCTAGTATTCATTTATTTTCCTTTTTATTTTTGTTATATTTTTGTTCTGAGATGAAACTGCTGGTCAGGGGTTTTCCAGAATAACTGTTTTTACCCATCTTTACATGGGGTATCAACAATTTAGCATTAAAGCATGTCAAACTATTATTTTCATTGCTAATAATTCACATTAAAATTCTATATTGTCGATATTTAAAGTAAAATTCCTAATTAATATGCTAATGCATGGCGCACTACTAGAGTCTGTCTCTGAAACATACCAATGGCTTCCACATCATCTTTAAAGAGCTCCTCTGTGCCAAACTTCAGGATGTCATCCAGCTCCTGCTTGGACATGGATCCTGTTTTGGAGCCCAGGCCTGGACGCACCACCAGATGTGTGAGCATCATCTTGCGCTTGGCCACCTGGGTAATCCGCTCCTCCACTGACGCCCGCGTCACAAAGCGATAGATCATCACTTTCTTGTTCTGTCCAATACGATGCGCTCGGCTGAACGCCTGAAGGGAGAGATGAGAGGAAAAAGACCAGAAGAATTTTTAAGAAGCAGGCTGGTTATGAGATATAAATTAGTGGTGTGATGATGACTGGTTATAGAATATAATGGAATAATTTTCATATAGTTTTCATATTTTTAGCACAGGTTATTATCTGTGCATTAACTTTATGTTGGTCCAATTTGGGGATAAAACTACTTACATGATAAGGCAATGTCCCAATTCTGTTAATCATACAAAACTTCATATTCCATATAAAGTAATAACATATATGCACATAGTTCTGCTCATAAGTTTATATACATTGATATGTGTACCGTTCTACAAAGAATAGCTAACCAAGCACATTTCTTTACTTTTTAATGGTATTCAAATTCAACAATAAGACACACACAAGAGCAAACAAAACATGACGAGAAAGAAAATAATTAGATGGGCTCTGCCAAAAGTTCTTAATAGTGTGCTGCCCCCCTGAGTTGTTTTGCACATTCTGCACATTTGGGATCTCCCCAAAGTGTCTCAATGATAACAAGAGACTACTCAGAACCTTCACTTCGTCCTGTCCTTGTTTTTGGATTGGTGTCGTGTTGGAAAGCTGCATTCATCTTGGCATACATGTTTGACAATATTCCATGTGCCACCGCAGCTCAAACATCACCAGAACATTAGAGATCCACCTCCATGCTTCACAGAAGGATGTACATGGTGTACTTGTCAATATGCCTTTGTCTTATCACTCCAAATGGCTGTGACAAAAGACTTGACAAAAGACTTGAGCTAATGGCTGTTGATGTTTTGCGGCGGAGTAATGGATTGTTTTTCTGCCAACTCGACCATGCAGCCCATGTTTGTGTAAGTTCCCCTTATTGTGCATCTTGAAACAGCCACACCACTTTCTTGTCAACCCACAAGTTGCTTGTGGGTTTTTTCTTTGCGTCCTGAAAGATTTTCCTGGCAGTTGGTGGCATGATGACAGAACAGAACCCCTAATTGTGTACTTCTTTACCAGATCCTGAACACTAAATCTTTGGATATCTTCTTATATATCCTTTTTCCTGACTTATAAAATGCATCTACCTGTTCTTTAAGATCCGTTGACAGCTCCTTTGCCTACCCCATGGCTCAGTATATAACCCGCTGGATAAAATGTGCATGGGTTTTTCAAGAGCTCAGAAACTCATTGGCTATTTATACAACGACATTAATGGCACGCAAACAAGTCGCAATCTGGAACCGTCCTCTTAATAGCCATTTAGGCCTGTGTCTTGTCAGCTTGGGTGTACATTATCAGGCCAGCCATTCAACAGTATTTCTACTTTAGATCTCAGATTAAACATGATAACTATTTAGATTTCAGTTACGTTGATTTTAAAATGGTTGCCGTAATCAAAAAAAAATCTGGCAAATTAGTCATATTTTCTCAAAAATGGCTAATATTTCACATACTGTAGAGGATTACATATAGAGAGAAGTTTAAAATCATAGATCTTTTATCCTCAATATTTGGGGGCAGGGGTAGCTCTGTGTTTATTAAGGTCTTGGACTGCTGATTAGGAGGTCCCCGGTTCGAGCCCCGATGCTGCCGAGGTGCCACTGTTAGACCCTTGAGCAAGCGGTGACATGTGGACTGACCTTATCCCCTATCTCATACTTAGTGTAATATATGATTGACTGTCTTTTTTTCATTTAACACATAATCATTTTATTAAATTATTAAAATTAAATGATTACAATTAAATTAAATACTTAAAATTAAGGTTTCAAGTTTTTCCATTTAAAAGCACTATTGCTAAACAATAGATGTGTGTGTGTGTGTGTGTGTGTGTGTGTGTGTGTGTGTGTGTGTGTGTGTGTGTGCTGTGTGTTCTCACCTGAATGTCATTATGTGGGTTCCAGTCAGAGTCGTAGATAATGACCGTGTCAGCAGTTGCCAGATTGATTCCCAATCCCCCAGCCCGAGTAGACAGTAGGAAACAGAACTGCTGTGCTCCCGGAGCTTCACACACACACAGACACAGAGCAGATCAATATTAATGTGTTAATGTGCTAACGATAGTAAGGTCTCCCCCTGGTGGACGCACGGCTCAGTATCGAGTGTTTTCGGCTCACCGTTGAAGCGATCGATAGCCTCCTGCCGCAGTCCTCCAGTTATCCCGCCATCAATACGCTCATATTTATAGCCTTCAAACTCTAGGAAGTCCTCTAACAGGTCCAGCATCTTTGTCATCTGAAAGAAGATCCACAGGACAAGATTTACACTCAAGCACAGGGTGAGCCATGCAGTAGAATATGTGAAGAACTACTCAACATTTTAGTCACTAGTAAGAGTTTCATATTGCCAAGGTTTTTGCTTAAAGTGCAGTAAACGCAGTACCATTACTGCATAAATACAAGAACAACAGTGTGGTTATATTTTTCTAGCCATTTTTGTTTGTTCGTTTATTTTCATTTATAATTTTTTTCCTGAAGCATCTTAATCGCTTAAAAAATATAATTAGTGCATTTACGTATTTGTTTGTTTATTTATTTAGCCAAAAATATAATAATTTAGAAAATTTTCACTGATTATTATTATTATTATTATTATTATTATTATTATTAACAATTCAATATTAAAATGTTTCTTTCCATGTTCTAAGATAAATTTTGTTTAAAATTAAATTTACAATTTATTAAAGAAATTTTAAGCTAATTTAGTCAAAAAAAGATATTTTGAAAATTAAAATGCAAATATAAATGTGTTCTATTATTATTATTATTATTATTATTATTATTATTATTATTATTATTAACTATCTACATAATTAAAAGATTTTGTCTGTACATTGGTCAGAACTCACTCTTTCAATGATATTATTATGTTTTAAGCACTGTCGCCTTGCACCTCCAGGGTCCGGGTTCGATCCCCGGCCAGGCTCGATTCCCGTCTCTGTGTGCATGGAGATTGCATGTTCTCCCGGTGCTTGGTGGGTTTCCTCCGGGTACTCCGGTTTCCTCCCACATTCCAAAGACATGTAGGTTAGGCTAATTGGCATTCCCAAATTGCCCGTAGTGTGTGAATGAGTGAGTGAGTGTGTGTGTGTCTGTGCCCTGCGATGGATTGGCACACTGTCCAGGGTGTACCCTGCCATGTGCCCTAAGTCTCCTGGGATAGGCTCCAGGCCCCCAGTGACCCTGAATACAGGATTAAGCGGTATAGATGATGAATGAGTGAGTGAGAGAGTATTATGTTTTATACAGTACATTGGTTACATACTGAATAAAACATACTGTACATTCTGGAGACCAGAAACCAGTCTCAGAGCCAGTCTGTATGTCCATCTGTTTGTATGTCTGTATGTATGTCTGTCTGGCCAGAATTCGTTACAGAATTACATAAAAATATGAAGAGCCACTATGTGATAAAATCTGGGATGGCAGCAGTCTGAGGAGAGGGCATGTAAAATACCCGAACTGAGAGCCCAGTGTTATGCGCTAAAATCAAAATGTTGAGTAGAAGTTAAACTATGAGCAGGTATGTGCCCGATTATGTCACAGCATCACACAAAACTCTGGACAGAATTTAATAAAATTTTTGCAGTACTTAGATATCTGCCTGAAGTTTAAGGCAGTTTAAAGTGATGTTATGAACAATTATGTGGCGGGTTTAATAATGCACTTTAAAATAAGCTACTTGCTCAGTGTAAACAAACACCTACACCAATAGATATTAATTACAAAAGGTAAATTGTTAATAAATTTTAACTGGGATAACTTAATATTTAATATGAAATAACAGCGCTGAAGTTGTATAAGTAAATTTTAACGTGCTGGAGTCGTTTTAAGATTACTGAACAGGGAGTGTACTTGGCTGATGAAAAAAGAATTTACAACTTAGCCTAAAGAAGGTGTAAGATACTCCACCTTACAAAATTTCTTTGTATTAATAAGTTAAGCAGGGAGTTCTGCCGTACAGAAAGACAGGCAGACATGTATGTGGGCTTCAACCTGAAATAATAATATCAGTGATTACATTAAAGCTCTACAAACTCTTTTTATGTCAACGACAGGTACTTTATACACCTAGTATACAGTATAATATGACTCATATGTATACTCATATCACTCATGTGTCATATTATATAATTATAGGCTTTTACATGTTGTTTTCTTCTGTGTACTTAGGTCAATTTTATAATTAATTAATATATGAATAAAGTTTCTTTTATTGATTATTAATATTATTGTTCTACAGAGACTGTGTGCATGAAGCTTGATCTAAAAATAAACAGGCTCATTCAATACTAGAATACAAAAATTGATAGAAATATATCTTGGAGCATTTTAAAATGTCAATTTTAAAATGTAAAAAGAAAAAAAATCTGCATAAACTCAAAAGGAACGTCCTGGACTAATGGGCTACTCTCTTAGACGGAACAACTGTTTTTCTTTTGCATTTCTTTTGTTCCTTCAGCCTCTTATTAACATGCAGATTTATGCGCAAGAACAAGCGAAGGGACAAGCGGGTGGCGAATTAGAAAGAAAGTGAAATTAGAGGGAAATGAGCCGCAGCTGCTTTAAACTCAGCTTCCTCCCATTGGATTAATGCACACGCAGCATAATAGTGTAAAAGAACTGCGTCTGGTGAATAAATAATATGGTGAAAATAAATACAGCAACGACCTTTTGTCATCTAAAGATGAATGTGCTCTGTGCGTATTCCTCACACTGACTGCAATTAATCATCTTCTCAAAAATAAGACACACAGGAGGAAAAGTAAACTGTGTGTTTATATTCACGCTGGGGGTTTCTCAACACTTTGGTAATAACCTGAGAGAAAATAAGGACGCGATGTCCATCATCTTTGAGCTTCTTGAGCATTTTCTGAAGCAGAGTAAGTTTCCCTGAGGACTTCACCAGCAGGTTCCCATCGTACGACCCGTTTGGTAACACTGGGGCTTCCTGGAAACAAATTTAACCACAATGCTCAGGTTTTAATACAACATGCAATAACATAGTAAATATATGAAAGGTAAACTGATCACTCTTTGAAATATTACCGTTAACTCCAGAATTTTTGTCACCCTTTGCTAGTCAGAAATGTATGAAATAAACATTTTTATTAAGTTTATTTACTATTTTACAGGACTTGGCTCAGGGGAGTTTTTCACCATATGGAGATTATTAAATATTCATTGCAAGTGTGCCAAAACGTAGGTAAAATATATACTTTAAAAAACTTTTTTTGTCATAATACAATAAAACAAAGTTCCAAAAATATATACTGCTTAAAAAATTTAAGGGAACACTTAGTCCAAGTTTACCTTATGAGTGCAAATAATTCTGAAGCATTAGTTTTCCTTTTGGTTTTGAACTCCGACACACACCCTTGCTCATACACTCACCACAGCCGCCACTGGGAACAGGTACGGGTGGTTGCAGCATTTCTTCAGGTCCATCATGATGTTGAGAAGAGAAACCTGATTTCCACCTCCTTTAGAATTCAAAGCCTCAAAGTTTCGTGTCAAGATGAACTTGTAGTATTTTCTGTGTTTGTGGAGGAGGAGAATTAAGTACAACTTAAGTTCAGCTCTCATAAAATCTGAGATCATGCATTACAACATAAAGTTCCTAACAAATAAGTCAAGGAAACTTTCACTCATATTATCTGTAGTAGTGATAGTGATCTGAGAACTAGTAGGAGTTGGAATTTTAATAATAAGTAATAATGGTGGTAATAGGCTTTAATATTAGTAGTAGTAATAGTAGTAGTACTGTAGTAATGTGAGTAGCAGTAGTGATAGCATTAGTAAGAGTTGTATTATAAGTATAGTAGTCATTGAGTACCACTTATATTAAGATGAGTATTAATATTAAGAGCTGTGGTGGTAATATTAACAGTGGTAGTATTATTACTAGTAGTTATAGTATTGGTAGTAGTACTAGTAGTATTAAGTATGAGGTAATACTTACTGAGTAGTTAATGCTAATCAGATTTATTTAGAGTATTTATTTAGACTATTAATATAGGAGTAATGGAAGGGTAGTTGTAGTAGTAGTAGTAATTAGTAATGACAGCAGTGCTTAGGCGGTAATAGCAGTACAAATGGATAGTATCAGTAGTATACAAAGTAGTATACTGACAAAATAGTAGTAATAGTACTAGTGGTAATAGTAATATTGAGAGTAGTACAGTATTAGCAGTAGCAGTAGGAATGGTGCTAGCATTAATAGTTGTATTAAACGTTGTATTAAGAGTAATAGAAGTAGTGTTCATATTTATTATTATTAGACATCCTATTTATAGTAGTAGTAATAAGTAATAGAAGAGTAATAGTAGCAGAATTTTTAAAAAGCAGTAGTCCTTATAGTAATAGCCATGAAATGGGTAGTAGTAGTAGTATTAATAGTAGTATTAGTACTAGCAGTATTAGCAGTGGTATTAGTACTAGTAACATAGGTAGTAGTAGTATTAATAGTAATTGCAGCAGTAAGTATAGTAATAGCATTATAAATGAATAGAAGTAGAAGTAACGGCAGCAATGACATTAATATTAGTATTAGTACTGCACAACGAAATTCCAGTGCTTATATAGATCGCATGGACTATGAAATTATTACAATAACAGTGGAGGTTTTACAGTGAAATAGTATTAGTAATGGAGTAATAGTACTGGTAGTATTAGCACTTTTCACATGTGCACAATGTTCCTAGTTCATGTTCACAGTTCAGGTTACTATGTAAAAGCTTGTCATTGTTCGTCTTGCTCATTTGCATTGGCATCTGCCTTCATCCCTACAAGTAGTAGGAGTACATGTAGCATTAGAAGTAGTAGTTGTAGTAATAGTATCTGTGGTCACTATCAGCAGTAGTACTAACACAGTAAGAGGTTCGTTAATGAAGTATTACTATGAAGTACTAATGAAGTACTACTGATTCATTCATTAATCGGACTGAGACAGGAGGCATGTTCTCACTTCTGCATAGGGCTGAGCTCTACGCGCACAATTAGCTCGGTTTTCGCTGGCATGTTCTTGAAGACGTCAGCCTTCAGCCTCCGCAGCATGTGAGGTCCCAACAGGTCATGCAGCTTCTTAATCTGATCTTCTTTAGAAATATCAGCAAACTCTTCAAGAAACCCGTCCAGATTACTGAACACACCAAAAACACACTCAGTTAGCTTAGCTTCTGGGGTTCAAACAGATTATATCTGAATTGAGCAGTGTTTCAATTTTCATTCATAGTACAGAAATCCTGAATTACTGACACCCTTCATATGACTGTAGAACTTGATTAACACATACAGTATGCAAGATTTTAAGTTTAAAGAAGCAGAGATTTGAGTCATCATCTAACACAATGCTCGTTTTAAGTTAAAAAAAAAAAAAATAATTATATATGAATGACTGTAGTGTGTGATGTGTTCCTGGGTTAAAAATCATACTGTGGTGATTTGATGTTGTGAATGTTCTTACTTGAAGCGCTCTGGAGTGAGGAAATTCAGCAGGTGGAATAACTCTTCCAGATTGTTCTGCAGAGGCGTGCCGGTTAGAAGCAGCTTGTAGTAAATCTTGTAGCCATTCAGAATTCTGAAAAACTAAAAAAAAATTGTCATGTAGTAATTCTTCTTACAAAACTACTTGTACATTTTCTCATACCAGCATGACACTTATGTTTCATTACTTATGTTGTAATGAAACATAAGTATAAACATTTATTGAACAATGATCCAATAGATTTGTTGATGAAATATGGTTGTTGTGATGTCTATACCTTAGACTGGTTATTTTTCAATCTATGGGCTTCATCCACGACCAAACATGCCCACGTAATGGAGCCTAGAATCGCTTGATCAATGGTGATCAACTCATATGAGGTTAACAGCACGTGGAACTTCACAGGTGTATCTTTCTGTGTTGATAAAAGAAACACAAAATTTATGACTAGATGCAAACATTGATCTTCATTTACTGTATATATGCAGTTAAACTACGATTTGCATCACACCAAGAATTTACAACAGAAGAAACACGAACCAGAGGACAGAGAGAGAGAGA
>JAAGKR010001298.1:0-132274 GCA_011419295.1 Clarias macrocephalus
ACCTGGTGGAATTGAACTCAAACACAAGATCTAATGCTGTTAAAAACACACTGCACTTCCCATCTGTGCCATCCCACTTATCTGGTAAAGCAATGAAAATGTCAGAGGAGGGGGAAGGGGGCGGCGCCGCAGCCGCTGCGGGGGGCGTGGCCACAACCGACTGAACAGCCGCCTCGCGGAGGTTCGCGTTCTCCTGCCGCAGCTCCGCCACCTCGCGGCGCAAATCCGCGACGTCTTGGAGCTCCTTTCGGAGAGACACGACTTCACCACGGAGCTCATTGATCAGTTCGGCATGCTGGTCAACCACCGCGCAGAGGCGAGCAAACTCCGCTGGGTTTACTGCTTTGGGCTCAGTCATTCTGTCACGAGCAACCGAGGGACGAACACAGCAGCCTTAGCAGTTCGCCCGTGTTGCGTGGACGGTAAACCCAAACGCGGAAGCAGCGCGAGTAGGCAGGATAACCACGCGTTTACTCTTAGAACTCTCTTACAGCAAGAGCAAGGATCTACACAAATAAACCCGCGTTCTAGCAACACACACTCAATCAAGGAAGCAACCTGAATAGGTGAGTACTCACGGAACCGTTGGTGAAGCGATAGCGAAGGCATGAATGAACTCGATGACTGAGCGATGTGAAGCGCCATCTTGTTTCCTTTTATGCTTTCTGAAAGCGCGACCGTCTTACTTCCGGGTCCTCGTGCCGGTCGCGGTGCGAGTGTGCATGACAAATTCCAAGTAACAAGTGAGCCTTAACACACAGTCATTACTGTAAGTCCAAATCCTGAGAGCATGGGGAAATGCTCTTATTTTTTACTATTAAACATACTGTAGCTGTGTATTTACTGTAATACTGTATTTTTTTACCAAGCATTTAAATGATCTTCAAACATGGTCCGTTCATTTTTTACTGACCATATTTCTTCTGCAAAGTTAATAAGTCAGCAATATCCTTTCAAGTTTTAATTATGCGTTGGACGGTTCTTAACCTAATTCAGTGTGTGTATTATATTGCACATTTTTTCCCCTCCTTCATATTTGCTTCTCCCAAATCTTCAGCTGTTTCATATCTTGGGGAAAGTAATGAACACTGATGTAACTTTTACTGCAGAACAACCAGCAGAAACACACTTGGGATGCATTTTTCTGAATCAAAACATGCTGTCTTAGCAAGCAGCAAAGTAAAACTACCCCCGTGCACATCACTTCCAGAATACTTGGGGAAGAAACATCATTGAAGAAATTTTGCCTGTGAGACTTAAAGATGTGTTAATATAGCAATTATTACATAAATCGAAGACTTTTCTGTTCTGCCGAAGCTTCAAAATGGCCTTAACACTAGAATTGTAGTGCTGTTTGTACCGGAGCGCAAACACGCAAGTTATTGCCGGACCCGGATCACCTACAGTATGTGATTTCCTGTGGCTACTACTAAACAAGATGGCAGTAGCACTTTAATTTGAAACTTTTTTGTCTTTTCGCCTGTTTGACTTGTACACCATTCAAACATATTGAATGGTAAGCATTACATTTTACGATGGCATGTTCATGCTTTTACTTTTTTCAAAGCTGATCCCAATCATGAAACTTTGACTATCAGCTGAGACAGCTGAGATCTGCTACTTTTGGAGTTTAATTGATTTTGCATATTGGACTGTCAATGAATGAATGAATGAATGAATGAATGTATCAACCAATCTTACACTTAGTTAAGTTGGTTCCAGTTGTGTCTTGTTAATATGTATATTAATGAAAATGCATAACAGTTTTACATCACCGAAACAATAAATCATGAAATGCATGTTGCTCTTTTGCAAATGGGAAATATATTTTTAGACAATGCATACTTTTTAGTCAGTCAGCTTGGCACACTCATGGCATTTTCACAAGGTGGTCACCTGGAATGGTTTTTAATTCACAATTGTACCCTGTCAAGAGTTAATTTTGACTTTAGACCATCAGTTCTCTTGTGCAGAGGAAGAGTGGGTACTGAGTTAATAACCCTATTAGTTACAACTAGAGCTAGTGTACAAATCCATAATATAGCAATAAACTCTCAGTTAAGGTACTGTAAAAGAAAAGACAGTACATTACTATAAAAAATGAAGGTCAGTCAATCCGAAAAATCTTTGAATTATCCCCAAGTGTATTCGTCAAAACCATCAAACACTACAGTATGATGAAACTGGCTCTCATGAGGACTGTCCCAGAAAAAAGGAAGACCAAGAGCTACCTCTGAGAGAATGCCAATGGGTGCAAAACTGTCATCAAAGCAAAAGGTAGCTACTTTGAAGAATTGAAAATATAAAACATGTTCTGGGTTATTTAACACATTTTTGTTGACTACAAATTTCTATCATATCTTCAATGTCGTCAGTATTAATATGCAACGTGGAAAACCTTGACATAGAAAGTGTGTCTAAACCTTTAGCTTGAGTGAATATACAGGGTTTAAAGTGTGATTTGGCAGGCTTCCAAGGGGAACCCTAAAACACAGTGCAGAGGTGCAGTTGGCAAAAAATGAATCACCTCAGAATAACTCCCATATTAATTTGTAGGGACGTTGCTTTGACATGGATTTCTACAAGGGCACAGGCCTCCAGCTCAAGTCAAATTTGATTTTTTTTATGTTGGTTGCATGTACAGTATAAAACATGTTAATGTGCGCTATAAACTTCCCTTCCTTGGCCCACTATTACTGTTACTGCTAATGAAGTGCATTTTTCATTCATTTCTATATTCCATAATAATAAAAATGTATTTTAAAAAGTTTGGGGGCAAATAATACTATCATTATCTAACACTATCTTTTTATGAATCGAAAAAAAAATTGTAGCCTACATTTACTCACTCAACCACTAGAGACTACTGTGAGTGGAATCCACAGGAGATCAGCATTTTCTGGAAAACTCAAACCATCTGAGACAAAAACCATGCCATGGTTAAAGTCACGAAGATCATACTTCTTCTCCATTCTGATGTGCTATGAACATTAGCTGAAGCTTTTGACTTGTAACTACAGTAGCTTGTTTTTCACCACTTCCAGCCAGGTGTTACTTCTCTTGCTCGCATCTCTCCCTGGTTACTGTCTGTTTCCGTGTCTGTATCTCACCCAAAGGATTTTTTGATGTCCATATACAGGATTCAATATTGTCTGAGTCAAAATAGGATCATCATTATCAGTTATTAAAACTTGCTTTAGTCCCATTGTGGTAGCTTAATGCTTCTCATTTTGGGTGCCTACACATGGACAGTCTGCGCCTCAGCTTGTAGTTTGGGTTAAACATTGCGGATTGGAAAAGAAATCCACTCTTTCCTGTTATTATCAATCTAAATGAAACAAGTACCAAAATAGATGCCTGTTCAAACTCGAATTTGCTGGAAAACACTGCTGGTGTACATGCCCCAGTAAAGGAGTTGTAGCCACACCCATGGGAACCAAAGATCAGCCAATCCGATTATTTATTTATTTACCGAAGGCGCCATTCTGACCCACTTTAACACATGTATATATTTTTCCTGAACATTAATAAAATGCTTTTTCGCCTGTGTAGTGAAACTGCATACTTGTGAGGATTGTCATTTCGACTGCGTGACAGGCTTTAGAAGGATAGGAGCAGCACTCGCATCAGAGCTGAGGGCATTCCAGCAGGATTCACACTCGCATCATCAACACACTGAGCCCATTTTCAGCAAAGGCACAAGCATGTAAATGAAACAAATTGACCAGATAATGTTTATATCTGATTGATAATTAATTTCCCCATCTATGCTCATTGCCTAGAGCCGTTATTCATGGTTTAAGCTAGTGTATGCTCAGTGCAGAACATGTCACAGCTATCCAAAATCACCTTCTGAAAGGAAGCATTCAAAACTTTGATACACGTGTAAAAATGGCTGATGTTCTGGTAAGAACATGAACAGGCCAAGGCTTCTCCTGTTAGAGACTGGCTATATACTGTAGTAGGAAAGAAACAAAGGAATGAAAAGAGAAAGATTGGAAAAAGAGAAAGTAAAAAATGGGTCACATGGGAGAAAAGAAGTGCAGTAAAAAGCAATGCTATGTTTTATCAGTGTGTGTGTGTGTGTGAAAGATATCATTGTATATATTGGTGTGAATATAATTACATTCCACTGTGCAAAAGAAAGAGACAGAGACTAGCGTAACCAGCACTGCACATGCGTATGTCTGTTACCACTGCTGGCTGATGCTTACATACAGTACAGTATAAAACCTTATTAAACAATCCACATTATCCATATAGGATTTTAAACAAATTACAGATATTTTACGTTTCACAACATTCCTAAGTAGGTGCTTACGGCTGTTAAAACTCTAACTGATGCTTATGGTGATTATTACTATTATTGATTAGCAATTAGTGTTTACAGAGGTGGCTGTAGATATACAATAACAGATGCTCTAAAGTATTCAGTCGTTTCTTTTATGAATAATCTGTTAAGCAGTCCAGTTGCAGCGGTGCTTTTGAAATGGCTGCAACAGATAAGGTTAAATGCGTTCAATGTAGAAGAGAAATATAAAGAGAATTGTGAGATAGAGGAAGTGAGAGATCTTCCGATTCGAGGACATAATGTAACTCATTTTTCATGAGACAGCCTTGGCTCCTCACTCCGATGATGTCATCGTGTTCTGTCATTGGCGGGGAGACTGCGGTGAGGACGGTCGTTTCAGATGCTTAATGAGATGACATCATCTGTTAATCAGCAGAATATGCTTTATCTGTCTGGTCATATTCTGCTTTTATGTTAACAAATCACTTGACACCTATTTTTACTCACAATTTTTCAAACGGCTTAGGTTTGGATAGTGCGGATTCCAGGTGTTGTACAGTATGCGGTTATGGGTTATTTATGCCTAAAATGAATGCAGCAGATAAAACAACAGGAGCAAGAAATGTGGGATTATAATGTAAAATAACGAGATCATCCTGTGTATCAGCATCGATTAACAACAATTAACAACAGATTAACAAAAAAATTCTTAATCCCACTCAGTTAATAAGAAAACTAACAATAAATGTAACGTTATTATGGTGTCCTGCTTACAGGATTGTTTTAAATAATAAGTTTTTATTTATTATATATCATCGTAGAAAAAATGAATGCAATGTTTTTTTTTGTTTTGTTTTTTGTGAGTATGGAATGTTTTTAAGCATTTACACATTATTTTCGTTCAAAAATGCTTTTAGTATGATGTTAATAGAATGATGAAAATAAATTTATGGTTTTGGTAGATGTCCATTTCCTAACACTTTAATATAAGGGCCTAATAGAGGACTTCAGCATATGTCCCATGCTTTATTTGACTTAATCACACTTAATACCACTGCCAATGATAAACAGATCAGAAGATAAAAGAAATGATGATCTATTATGAACATAAGAGTATTATATAGTATAGTATCAGTATATATTTTTAAAAGTTTTTATATAATAAAACTGTAAAGTTGGTGTGTGTTTAAATTGAAGATATTTGCAGAAAAAAATATATAATTTGGCCAGATGTAAAAATTATTAATAGAACACATCAAGATGGTTTGGGAATTTTTGTCTGTTTGTTTGCGCACCCATCATGTAAAACCTACTGAACGAATTTTAATGGGGTTGTTGCAGTTGTATTTGGCCGAGCTTGAGGTAACATATAGGCTTTGTTTCATCACTATCGGCCCATGGGAAGAGATATGCTGCTGTGAAATATAAATGGAAAATGCCCTTATAAAATAAAAAAAATCAACCTTGAAAAAATCATTAGTTCATCTCAAAATTCAACAGATGGCGCTGTATATTTTTTTAATATCGAAGCGCTTAGGAGTGTGCAATTGAAATCTACTTAATAAAGCTCACACCAGATCTCACACCTTCATTCCGCGCGCTTCACGATAACACGGTAACACAAATATTTTAGTTCATTCCAAAATTCAACAGATGCCATTGTGCATTTTTTTTAAACGCGTTTATGAGTATGCAATTAAATTCCATGCAAACTTAGTCATGGGCACATCTAGTATATACAGGTAGACGCTATCTTACGAACATTTGAGGTACGAATTTCCATAGATACGGCCCACGATTCTACGAACATTCATAGGTGTAAACAAACCACCAAAGGAGCTCACGTGTATCGTGCAAAAAATAGTCCGTGCAGTGCACCAGATATTTACATTTATACTAATTATACAATATTTTAGTGTGTACGTGAATGTATAAAATATAAAATTCCGGTATATTGTATGTGTGTGCGTGTGGGGATGCGGGAGAAATGAGTCGGCCTCACCGGTTTCAATGAATCAGTCTGGAAGCACGATGATAGAAAATGGTTGCTCTGTAAAGCTGTCCTGATGCTGAATAATAATATAAATATATATATGGTATGTTTTCCTTACAAAAGTCTGATTTGGTTTTTAAGTGCGTATAACGGAGACATCCCTACCACAAGACAATGCTTAAAAAAGGCATTTTGAATAAATTAATGAAAACTAACAAGTGGAAACGAGTAAAAAGTTGTCAGAAGAAGTTATCCTTAATCATCTAGTGACTCTGATTCCCAGCATACACTGAGGTCTACAAATATAGCTGTTGGCAACTTCACTTCCTATCACACATGGACATTGTTACGCTTACAATCATTACTTCTACCCACACACACCTGTTCCCAAATAACTTTGAACAGTATTTAGGGACTCATTTCCTTTGCATGTCACAAAGTAATGTTCAGTGTACATTTACCTTAACTTACTGTACCAAGTGTTCTGATTGTGTTATAGCTATTTTGCTTTTTTTGACCATGCCATACTACTATATATGTTTGCAATATTTGTACAGTAGAATTAGTCTTTGCCTGTTGTAATAATTTTCTTGAGACTTTAATGTCAAAGTAAATCAGAAGACTGGCCAGAGGCTACTTGGGCTCATGTAATGTTATGTTTTCACACAACATTAAATGTTTTATCATGGTAATGTGTCACTAGAACAGCTTTATTGTGCTTTGCCTTGGAATCTATAGGTGTCAGGACCTGTACAAGACAAATGAACACCGTTCTTAGGTGTTCAACTGGGCTACGATCTGATGGCTCTGAGGGCTGTATTCTATGATTTAAATATTTTTTACGTTCACAATTTGTAAACCTTCGTGAGAGTGTTTCCTGAAGAGAATGTCCCATCAACATCATTAATTTGCAGCTAGACTTAGACAAAGGGTCTGTAAAGTGTCCCGATGATGAACAAAACAATCTGTATTGTACTGTACACAAGTCTTAGGCACCCCAAGCCAAAGTCTACAGCTTGTATACAGTAAATGTATAACCCCCAAACGCCCCCCCCCCTTTTTTAACAACTTTTAAAAGCTTATTTTGCATGTTAACTTAAGCGAAGCCTTTATCCATCACATTTACATTACTGGGTTCTGAGCGAAGAGTCAGCCATGATACGGCTCCCCTGGAGCAGGTCTTGTTCGAGGGCCCTACAGTGGTAACTTTGAGCCACCACTTGTTATACAGCACTATCATGTATTAGAGCAGTCTTTTTTAGTAAAAGTCTACTAGCTCTTGATTTGGCAATTTAATTCCTTCTTGCAAAAAGGCTTTAGATCTCCTGTGGGATCTCCCGTACACAGCCCTCTTTGAGTCATTCCAAAAGTATTTTAAAGGATTTATATCTGGGCTCTGACTGGGACATTTGAAAATGTTGACCTTCTTTTGAAGTTATTACATTGTTGACTTGGATTTGTGCTTTGGATTGTTGTCATGCTGAGAGGTGAAATGTTTTTCATCTTCAGATGTCTACAGAGACATACAGGTTTTGTGCCAGAATGGATTGTTATTTGGAGCTATCCATAACTCCCTCTACCTTGCGTCCCAGTTCCATCTGAAGAGAAGCAGTCCAAAGAATGATGGTGCCCAGTGGGTGCATAATTCAGGGCTTTAGCCCCAATCCGAAACATGCTTTGTAAACTTTATTTGCAGACCATTGTTTCAGCAGTTGGATTGAAAAAAGATTATGTCAGGAAATCCTACAGAAATAGCTGATCTTACAGTAATTTGCGTTTTAATTTCAGGGATGTGCAGACTTTTTATAATCTAGTACGTCCCGTCTGAAAGACAAATTATTGTTTTTTTGCTATAAACTGAAGACATTAGAGTTTGAGACCAAAAGATGAATATAAGATGATAGATTAGAATTCATTTACATCTAGAGTCAAAAACTATTTAGAACGTTGCATCTTTGGTGAAAAACCCCTGAATTTTAGGTATGCGAAGTATTGGAACAGAAAGTCTTAAAGTCAATAGTTGTTAATATTGGTTTCACTTACTTGTGGGCATTGGTGGCTCAGTGTTGGGATTCTTGTCTGCCTTTCAGCATGTCCAGGTTCATTGTTCAGCCATTTCTCCACACCCAGTCACTGCAGTTCTGTGCCCACTTAATGCTGATCTGAAGCTCAGAAAAAAAGAGGATTGCATGAAAAAGGACATCTGAGGACATCTGGTCTAAACCCTGTGCAGGAATCAAATGTGCATGTTGAATGATCCTCTGTGTTGACACCCTAATGAGAGTAGCTGAAAGAACTACAACATTAGGTTTCACCTGCTTGCAATAACTGCATCAACCACGCACATTATCCAGTATGGCAGAAAGAATGATTCTGTAGACTTCTTTAAATACATTCTGTTGTTCTTATCAAGAGTTCCATCATAAATTAGGATTGAAGTGAGCCCCATTCTAGCGAGGCAAGCCACAAATGTGTGACGCTACCTCTCATGTGCCTAACCTGTGAGCTTGTATTTTTTGGATCATTTGTTTTTCTCACTTTCGCCTTTCAATAACTTACAGTTTAATGCTGGAACGTTTGTGGCTCATCTCAGTATTTCTTATCCACTTCCAGTCTCGCCGATTTGTGCTTTAAACCTTTAATGATAGGCTCTTCACAGCTTTCACAATGTTGTTCATATGAACAGTGCCATGGAAAAGGTAAAATGATTAGCTCAAACCAAAGCTACATGTTCTAAGTTGTTGAACACACATCGCAATGGTATATCATAATTGTAGTATCAACTTTAAGCAGAATATTATACCCTGCCACACTCCAAAAATTGTTGATGGTTCATGGTTTTGAATGGTTCAAAGTGTTGACTTGGTCACCAAGTTCCCTAGATTTCTAACCGATCAAGCACCTGTGGAATGTACTTGACAAACAAGTCAGATCCATGAACATCCCACCTTGAAACTTACAGAACTTAAAGAGTTTGCTGATAATGATTTGGTGTCAGATACCAAAGCACACCCTCAGAGGCCTTGGTGGAGGTAATACCTTGACAGGTCAGAGCTGTTTTGGGGCACAAGGAGGACATACTCATTATTAGGCGGGTGAATTTAACATTATGACTGATCGGTGTATAAGTATGTGGTGGGTTTCACTGACAATACGATAAATACATTTTGGCAGTTTAGAGAACTTTGGCAGTCTCCCTGCCAAATAATAGCCAAGATTTACTAATGCCCCCTTATCCTATTTTCAGGGCTCCCCATATACAGTTAAACCTTGGATTGCGAGTATAATGCATTCCGGAAGTATGCTTGTATATCAAAGCAAATTTACCCCTAAGAAATAATGGAAACTCAGATGATTTGTTACACTTGCCAAAAAATTTATATAAAAATAATTGATACAAAATATGAAGTAAAAATAAAACTAATTAACCTGTACTTTACATTTCATGTAATCATGATAAAGAATCATGACTGTTATTAGACAATAGAAGGATCAAAATGTAAAAAATGCTTTACGCATACAGACGTGGTTACAATGTTATAGTAAACAGTGCACACAAGCACATGGACTGAGGCTGAGCATGGGAGATGATTACCCACAATCCCACAGCGTGCGAGACAGAACATGTGATGCTCGGCAGACAGCATATACGTACTACAGTACTATCAAGTATGTACATCAAGACCTCGCACAAGTTAAAACTTTTTTAAAATTTTGCTCGTCTTGCAAAACACTAGCAGACCAAGATTCCATTGTAGATCCTTGCTGTAGGATTTCTACTCACGCAGAGTATCGGGTGCTCCTATGTGTTAAACTTTCTGAAAGGATGTTTCCAGGCCCACCTCAAGGTCCATATGGATCATGTATAGGAGACTGTAGATGGGATGCCTGAGTATTGGAGAGTTAGTAAGAACTGTCTTTAGTGCCTGAAATGCCTCCCTTACACTGTTGTGTTCGTACTCTTTAACCTGCCTTCTTTATATTCAGGTCTCTGAAAGTGGTGGTTTTAAAGAAGACATTAGGCATAAAACTGCTATAATATCCACCCCATTTTAGGAGGCCATGTAGCTGTTGGTGTTGGTGGTGGTAGTACTGTTGTTTGATGTGAGTTTGACCTTCTTCTCCTTCAGCTTTAACAGTCCTCTGTCTCAGGTATTTTAGGTCAGGCCCAGGTAATTAGGTCAGGCCTACAGTAGGTGGCATTTGAAAGGGCTACCAGTGAGCGCAGCTTGGCAGGTCCTGACCAGAACATCCCGGAGGTGAGAGGGATGATCAGATACTGCAGGTGGAAGAAAAATCATGTCGTCAATATGTGGGCTGTGTGGCTGAAGTACAATGTCCATTAAAAATTGTAGGGGCTCTATGTAGGTGGAACGGGAGAACCCAGTACTGCCGGTGTCTGTCAACATTGCCGAATGCTGTTTTTGGCTTGGCTTTTAGGCTCAGGGCTGCCTGCCAGTTCTCTTTGGTCAAACAGAAAGTGGAAATAAATCAGGCTCTCCCCAGCTGTCATCCACTAAGTCATCCACTTTGGGTAAGAGAAAGCAGTCAAACTCAGGGACAGGCTGTTAAAGAAGGATGTGTTTGCCTGACTGGAACTCATTACAGATTAAACCATTTAGAGTCCTGGGGCATCTCTAATATGCCAAACAGGACATATAGAAGGAGAAGTGGAGGATGTCCGACTTACATCCTTCCTTGTCTACCTCCTTTCTGACCATGACGTTGAGTGTCTGGTTAACTCTTTCCACAAGAAAATTGGATTGTGTGTGGTAGATACATATGCAAATGTGCCTCACCTGCAAAAGCCATCATGAATCTGACATTAAGTTCAGCATGAAAGGTGTATCTTGCTTCTCATTATACTCTTAAATAGCCCAGCATGGCTGTACTGGACAGGTTCCAGCATGGCAAGGGGACATTTGATGGCTCCAATCATGGCTTTCCTGGTGATGGAGGCTTTCATCTTGACAGGCTTTTGCTTCTTTGAAGGTGGGGCTCTTAGAAAAATGGTCCAGAGCAACCCATTCACCCACTTTGGCTGTTGATAACTGATCCAGTGATGGGCATAGTATCAGGGATGCCCATCACTGGTCAGTAATCAGACGCTAAAGTAGTTGAACAGGTTGCTGTATACTTCGCATAGTTTTTCTACAAAAAAAACTACCAGGAAGAGGCTAGGCCCAGTCTAAGTGCGCAGAGTCAGCTTGCAGGCGGTGAGTAGGTGGAGCTTTGTCAGTGGACAATAAGGAAAACAAACAACTTGGGTCAGGTTGTTCTAAAAAAAAAGCATCCTTTTTGTCTTCACTAATCTTCTCCTTTCAATTCTACTGCTTTCTCCTGTACGGTGAAGGGCAGAGATAATCATGCAGCACCAGCCATTTGTATTTAGCTCACTCTGCCCTGTTGCCATGCCTTGTGTGCTGGTCAATATAGTGGTGGTGCTGAAGCGTCGCTGTCCTTTCAGCACCGAGCCAACAAGCGAGTGAGGACTTATGGCATGTGTGTGTCTTTTTTGTTGAACATACATGGCATTTCTGTGTTCATGCTACTGTAGTTGTTGTCATGGAAGCAATAAAGTACAGGAAAGGTAAAGAGAAGGAACTTGCCTACACTTTAAACCTTCAGCTATTGCATCATGTAGTAATTCAAATATACACTAGTTTCACCATAGCCTCAGTAGCACTCTGCTTACACAGCTTATTTGTAAGCATCTCTTCTGCATTATTGTTTCAGTAGGAAAGGAAAATATACAATTAGAGAAAGAAGAAAGTAAGAGGCAAAAGTAGAACATTTTCTGGAACCAACACCACACAAACTTTCTTTAGAAAATTACCTGATGTAACTGCGGTGACAAATTATTATTTATGTTTTTTTGGTTTACAGTTAGAAACTGTTTGATTTATTTTAAAGAACATCTTCACTTTACAGGATTTTATCTGATATGCATATGTATATTTTTCTGTTTTTTTTGTTTGTTTGTTTGTTTTTGCCAGTGCTGGCCGGGCCACGCTTCTCTCAGGAGCCGGCAGATCAGTCTGTGGTGTTGGGGGAGCGGGTTGTACTCTCCTGTGTGGTGTTTAACTACACGGGCATCGTCCAGTGGACCAAAGATGGGCTCGCTCTGGGCATTGGAGAGGACTTGCGGGGTGAGATCACAGTGAAACACTCAAATGCATCCTTGCACCTATTCTGTTATACTATATCTAATATATGTATAATACACTCATCTGTATCCACGATATTTTCATTGCCCTGCTGCTAAATGATTGTCTGATTAGATAATTGCTTGAATGTGCATAAGTAGCCATGTTCCTGATAAAGTGGATGATGAGTGTGTATACAGTATACAAATATACAAAATACAAATATAATAATAATAATAATAATAATAATAATAATAATAATAAGGCAGCAATTACACACAGGCATAAAGTATACACTTGTCTATACATATGGGGTACATATACTTATGTAAAATTTTCATTCAGGTTTTTTTAAGCTTTTCTTTTACGAAACATATCATTTGCAATTTATTCTTTTATTTATTATTATTATTATTATTATTATTATTATTATTATTAAGGATAAGAATTATATATGTAAGTAGTTAATGTTCTGGTCATTTATGGTTTGGTTCTCGGTTCCACACAGTCATAGTCTAATCTAGTGTGTTACTCGGTTCCAGCATACATTTAGCTGGAATTAAATTTCTTTCTCTCTCTCTCTCCTCGTGGCTCCTCTAGTCTCATCCCTTCTTGCATCTTTCTTTGTCCATTAATTTGGCTCCTTCATGTTAGTTCTCCTTCACCTCATCATGCAATTGGAAGATTCTGACCTATAGATGTGTGAAGACGCGCGCGCGCGCGCGCGCACACACACACACACACATGCACAATCTGCAAGGATTGGCTGAGCTAAAGGGTGATGTAATCTTTGCCAATACTTTGCTCTAAACCACCCCCCCGTGGATGATGTCATAACGTGTGTGTCTCTGCGCATGCGTGCGTGCGTGCGCAAGACAGAGGGGAGAAAGAGAAGACGGCGCTAATAGAATGCCAATGTGTTGGAGTGGAGCCCTCTGGTGGATTAGACATGCTAATGCAAGCCTCAACAGACAATTGTCTGTTTTTTTTCTAGCCTTTCTTTGTCTTTCCCTCCTTTTATTTATCTTAGTTTCTCAATGCCTCTCTTACTTTTGTACAGATTGTAAGGGTTTTGTATTCCTGAGTGCATGTGGTACCAGTGTGAGTGTGAGGTGAGTGTGTTACTGGCTGTAAATATGGGGGGGATCTTATTTGTGTGTGTTCCAGCATGGCCACGTTATCGTGTATTAAGGATCATTGACGTGGGTCAGTATAACCTGGAGATCTCGTCGGCCGAGCTGTCAGACGATTCTCTGTATGAGTGTCAAGCCACCGAAGCGGCTCTGAGATCCAGACGAGCCAAACTCACCGTTCTCAGTAGGAACCTCGTCCACACACATGCAGTTTTGCGCCCACAAAATGCTTGTCTATGTCTGTGTGTTTTTGAGTTCATTGTATCAGCTCTAAGGACTAAGTTATATCCAAAATAACCTGTTGTGTGGGGGAAAAATAAGATTAAATGTTTCAATGTATTTTCAGGTTAGAATGACATTTATGTTTGAGACGAAAACCCAAAATGTGCTTATATTATGTTTTTTTGAATGTAATATTGAAAACATGCAATAAATATATTTATCTTTAAAGAAGCAGGTCATACGGATCTACTTCCTTAATGATAATAACTGTTTAGTCAGCTATTATTTAGTCAGGTATCATTGAAATGATATGATTATTAAGTTTTAAAACATCAACAGTTGCATCCTAAAATACTGTCCACCTGTCTGACTGTAATACCTGATTTTCCTAAACTAATATAATAATGATTGACGGTTAAAACATAAAATACTGTATGTTAGAGATAGACCATTAATTATTATGCTTTTTTTTATTAATTCAATTCAAAATGCTTGAAAACATTTCACACATCGTTAAGAGACGCGTTAAAACATACGTAAGAGACGCGTTAAAGACATACACAGTTCAGATGAACAGGTCATTCAGATCTACAGATAGTAGAAAATGTTTGGTCCTCCATAATGTTTATACTTTTATTGATTTCTTAAATTCAATTATCAGAGATGGAAATATGTTCAATAGTCTACACGTAAAGTATTTTCTTTATTAAAAATGATTATAAAGTATATGATACAGGTATCTGCATACAGTCTGCCCATTCAGGGCCTGTGAGGGAGGAAGGGACACATTTGTGATGAATCTGATGAATAAGTGTCTTTTAAATTTTTTGAATACCTCCTTTTTAGTTCCTCCAGATGATCCAGTGATAGAAGGAGCTCCAGAGATTCTGTTGACGGCAGGAATCTCGTACAACCTGACATGTGTGTCCCGAGGGGCCAAACCACTCTCGACCATAGAGTGGTACAAAGATGGTGTTATAGTGGAAGGAGCTCATACTAGCACTGTGGGTACACACACACACACACACACACACACACACACACACACACACACACACACACACACACACACAAAGATTTAAAGTTTTCTTTCTTAAGATTACACCTGATTTATTTGAATATAAATAATTTTCAAGTTTAAAATAATATATGCTATAACTTCTAGTTTCTTATAATGTCATAAATTCAACAACGACTTTTATCTCAATATTACCATGTAACCAGTCAAATCAAGCATAGATAATCAAAAAAAGAACTTTGAAACATCCTTTCACACATCCTAGTCACAAATTCAGGTATTATTAAAGGAAAACAGCGCACCATTATAAGTGTTGCAAAATATTACAGTTGTGCCCATGTTGTCGTCTGGTGTTGCCATGTTTCTAGTCTTGGGCGATCTGGAACATGAGGCTTAACACAGGTTTATCTTTCATTATTTGAAAGACTGGAAACATAATCATTAACTCAAAATACAATATAATTACCACCATTAATCTGAACATGGTAAAGTAACTGTACTGATATTTCTCTCTCTCTCTCTCTCTCTCTCTCTCTCGCTCTCTCTCCTTCTTCAATCTCTTCAGGAGGTTTTACCTGACAGGAAGCGAGTCACCACACGCAGTTTCCTGCCGATTCAGCCAGTAGACACAGACACCGGACACAACTTTTCCTGTGTCGCCTCCAATCTGGCTGTGCCACTGGGCAAACGAGCCAGTGTCACACTCAACGTGCACCGTGAGTCTTCCTTTGTGTATGTGTGTGTGTGTGTGTGTGTGTGTGTGTGTGTGTGTGTGTGTGTGTGTGTGTGTGTGTGTATCCACATATTTGCTTTCAAGCACATTAGATTTCCTTATTCTTATTTAACTCTCCCTCTTCCTGCTTTTTTTTTTGTTTGTTTGTTTGTTTTTTAGATGCTCCAACAGTTTTATTATCTATTGAACCTCGCTCAGTTCTAGAGGGAGAACGAGTAACATTTACATGCCAAGCTACAGCCAACCCTCCTATCATGGGCTACAGGTAAGTGTGTGTCTGTTTGCTCTGGATGTGGCTAAATGTGGAGTAATACGAATGGGAGCAAGGCAGAGAGTCAAATGAATGTGTGTTATAGGTGGGCTAAAGGTGGAGTAATCCTGGAGGGAGCCAGGGAAAGCGTGTTCGTGACTACGGCTGATCACTCGTTCTTCACTGAGCCCGTGTCCTGCCAGGTGTTCAATGCTGTGGGCAGCACCAACGTCAGCATATTGGTGGACGTACACTGTACGAAACCTCTCTCTCTAAACATCAGTCCAGATGTTCATCCATCTCTCTTGCTTTTACATCTGTGGTACCCACGTTTCCATCTCTCAGCTAATTCAGCCATACTGTTCTGAACCACTTTTTATGATCTGTCTATCTCTTATGGACATAGCACACTTGGCTTAATGCAGCTTTATTATATAAATTGCTGAAATAAATCTATTAATTATTATTTCATGGTTCACAATCAAATTAAGTGGAGGAAATGGAATACCGAAAAATGGAATAAATTATAAGATCCTTGCATCATAAGACATAATAATTACAAATATCATGGTAGAGATCATAATTTTTCATGACATCTTATATCCAGTTGTACAGCGTTGGCATGTCAAGTGTCCTCTGTCTAGCATATGTCTTTCAATTCATGGCAAAATGTATATTACATCTGCACTTAACATATGAAGAAGTTCTGACAGCTCAGAGGGAAGCTTCAACTTTGGAATGCATTTTTCCACAGAAGAAGCACCATCGTATAAAGGTGCCAATTACTTACAGTATGTTGTACTCGAGTTACGGGTGACAAACACGGTCAGTGTGCAGAGCAGGAAAATTGATAAAAACCAAGAGGTACTGTACTGTAATGTACTTACTGTATATGCAAGTCAATTTTGATTTAACCCATAAGAGCCAAGACCAAGTATTTAATCCTTTAAGGGAAACTATAGTAGATATACAGTAACACTGACCAAATAGATATCACAGTCTTGACAATCTTAAGGCCCTACAGTATATGACATACGTCACAGCAATATTTTAGTACATTTTTTATGTCAATTTGGTTAATTATAGTGCACAAGATGTTATTAAAAATGATAATTGTTAAATATGATGAAACTTACTTTCAGTAACAAAAAAAAAGAACTAAAAATGTGCTACTCAGACACAGCCTCATTTTGTAAATGAAGTTATGGGTCACAAATTCACATATTGTCACATGACTGCACCAGGATGTTCATTAGATGTAAAGTCTAGGATAAAGCGGAATTAGGAACTTTCCAGAACATTTACTGCAAATGATTTGTGACGCCTCTGTCATTGTGTGGCTTATGGGCTACGACAGACCTGACATCTTTTATTTATATAATTTATATAAATTTATACTTTATAGGTTAGACATTTACAGTATATACAACCCGCATCAGCATAATTTGCATTGGGACATCAGAAAATGAATAATAAACCAAAATATATTTTTGTTCTTATAAAGATGCCATATGAACAGTGATTATTTCATGGATAAACTTACAGTACAGACCAAAAGTTTGGACACACCTTCTCATTCAAAGAGTTTTCTTTATTGTGTTCTTTATTGTGTTCTTTAGCCCAAACGCGTCTCTTCTGCTTGTTGCCTGTCCTTAGCAGTGGTTTCCTAGCAGATATTCTACCATGAAGGCCTGATTCACACAATCTCCTCTTAACAGTTGTTCTAGAGACGTGTCTGCTGCTAGAACTCTGTGTGGCATTGACCTGCTCTCTGATCTGAGCTGCTGTTAACCTGCGATTTCTGAGGCTGGTGACTCGGATGAACTTATCCTCCGCAGCAGAGGTGACTCCTGGTCTTCCTTTCCTGGGCCGGTCCGCATGTGAGCCAGTTTCTATGTAGCGCTTGATGGTTTTTGTGACTGCACTTGGGGACACTTTCAAAGTTTTCCCAATTTTTCGGACTGACTGACCTTCATTTCTTAAAGTAATGATGGCCACTCGTTTTTCTTTACTTAGCTGCTTTTTTCTTGCCATAATACAAATTCAACCTCTTTGAATGAGAAGATGTGTCCAAACTTGTGGTCTGTACTGAAAGTTCAGATAAATCAGTAGAAGCATAACATTGCCATGATATTTGTGTTCATGATGATGGCAACTGTATTATAGTTTTTACTCAAACTACTTGTTCCAAGTTCTCGACTAAGATCCCAATCATCGGTTTTTTAGCTTAATAAAATATTTTGTATGTTTTGTACTACAGTATATCATATAGGTTTATTAATTTATTCTGTATCATTTAGAGTTGTCCTGTTTTTTGACATGTACTAGCAATCTGGATGAATCTGCTGATGAGTTGAATGTGCTCAAATTTTCAATAAATTAATAAATGAATGAATGAATAAATGACCAATTAAACATTTTGTTCATCTTCATAACTGCATGTTTTTTTTCATGTCTTGCTTCTCTTATCCACCCAGCCTTCTTGCTGTCTCCTTCCATGTCACACACTCTGATCCACAAAACATTTATAAGAATATTAATGTCTTCCCCTTTGTCCAGTCGGTCCGATCCTGGTAGTGGAACCAAGGCCGGTAACGGTGGACGTGGACTCTGATGTAACACTGAACTGTAAATGGGCAGGAAATCCTCCTCTTACACTCACCTGGACAAAAAAGGGCTCCAGTATGGTACTTAAACACTTATACTATACCTGTAAATACCATACAACAAACACAACATCTAACAAAGTCACAAGAGTAGTAGTTTTAGCAATGTCATCATAGGTATATTATTGAAACAAACAAAAAAAAAAAAACACAAGAGCGCTAACTAAATCTGTATAAAACCAACTATTTGGCATTCTCATGGTCTTTAGCTGTTGACTATTTGTATGTGAACCAAAGAACTGAAACAGAAAGGTTATTATTACCAATTTATTTTATTTTATTTATTTTTTTTTTTTTTGACTTTTACAAGTCTTAAATCATGAAAAAATATATATAGAATATATATAGAAAAGGAGAAAAAGAAATTATATAAATGTGTATTTTGGCTGCTGAGAAGTGAAGGGATATTTATTACTTGAAAAGAAGTATTATTAATAGGGCTTGTATCATAACTTGTTCATTCACTTTTGGTCCAGATTTTAAGGGAAGAGTTATGGACATGAAATGCTGGGAAGTTATGATGATATGATTCTCTCAATATGAATATAAATACATTTAAATTGAAGCTATCTTCACTTTAACATTAACCACAATGATAACTGAGCAAATGTATCAATGTACAGATAGACAGACAGATAGACAGATGGATAGATTCTTTATCGTCACTGCACAGGGTACAACAAAATTAAATGTCACTTCTATGTCAACTAGTATTTTTATGGTCATAAAAATAGAATAAATAAATACAAGAATTAAGTATCTTACATATACTGACTCCAAAAACACAATTTACATATTGTTTCATATATTATATATTACATAAAGTTATACATTTTTGACCTGAACAGAAGGACTTGCTACAGTGAGTAAACACTAAATATATTTTTAAAAAATAAATTATTACATCATCTTAGTTATATACACGCTACATTTTACACTATCACATTTCATTACAGAATCTGTCCTGTGTATTCCTATATTGCTGAGTCCTCACATTTCTGTTATTGCTTTGTTGTTTTTCTCTGGCAGGTTCTCAGTAATAATAATCAGTTGTATTTGAAGTCAGTGAGTCAGGCTGATGCAGGACAGTATGTGTGTAAAGCCATCGTACCCAGGATTGGGGTTGGAGAGACAGAGGTCACACTCACAGTCAATGGTTTGTACAACACACACATACACACACACACTTACATTTATTTGTGATCATATCCAAGTAGTCAAGCAGGAGTGATTGCAAAAAAAAAAAAAGAAATTAAGAGCAGGACACTGAACCAGAAAATTCGTACATAATTAGGGGCGTGTCAGACACTGTGAAGGAATGAACTTAGATCATTATTTAAAATTTTGTAATGAAATTGGTGTAATAATAAATAGAATAGAATAGAATAGAATAAAATCTTTAAAAGGCCAGACACAATGGCTTACTGAGTATCACTGTTGCTTTGCACATCCAGGGTCCAGGTTCAATTCCCAGCCAGGTTCGGTTCCCGCCTCTGTGTGTGTGGAGTTTGCATGTTCTCCACGTGCTTTGTGGGTTTCCCCCAGGTACTCCGGTTTCCTCCAACAGTCCAAAAATGTGCAGATTAATCTATTTGGCATTACCAAACTGCCTGTAGTGTATGAGTGTGTGTGTGTGTGTGTGTGTGTGTGTGTGTGCCTCGTGCCCTAAGTTTCCAGTCTCCAGGTATACAGAATTTAGCAGTATAGACAATGAGTGAGTAAGTGTGTGAGACCATGGCACAGCGTTTAAATTCTTTACATTTTTGGAATATTTTCCATGTGAAATGATATTAGCCTCTTCACAGGCACAAGTTATAACAAACAAACAAACATCTACTCTAACCCCATAATGGACAGATGTCACATCCAGGCTGAATCACTTACCTTGCCAATAGTGCCAGTAGTGTTCCAGGCCCAACATGAGTAAATGAATGAATACTCTTCTGCAGTCCATGTCATTTCCTTAAGTTTTCTAAGTGATTGCTATTGCTGTTACTGTATGTGGTGTAAATGTGACATATCTTCCATGTAGCAAGTAATTTTGTGCATGTTTTGAAGGACGTCAACTTAATGTGTAAGCCTTGTAGCTCAGAGCATTTAGTAATCTTTTTTTTTTTGTAAACATACACTGTATAAGACTCACTATTGTGCAGTATCAAGTGTTATATCTTTTTTTTTTTTTCCGGCACAAAATGAAATCTTGGAAATTTTAACCAACTACCCAAAGATGACTGAGCATAGGCAAAGAAATAGCACAGATATACATGCTCATGTGTTTTTATTGTTGTTTTCAGTTGTTTCAATGACCAAAAAAATAATAAATAATAATCATATGCTTAGTTTGAAAATTCTACAATTTTGCGACATTATTCCCATATTCTAGTAGTGGTAAAATTTACCCTTTATAAAATTAATGATGACTTTTGTTCTACCTGACATAGTAACTAAAAATAATTGATTTAGTGTGTAACTTCGCTATGACTTTGTATTAATAATATCATTTTTTATTTTTACTTCTGAATATTGGACAGGTCCACCAATTATTTCAAGTGAACCAGTTCAGTATGCTGTAAGAGGTGAGAAGGGTGAGATCAAATGCTACATTGCGAGCACACCTCCGCCGGACAAAATTGTGAGTACACACACACACACACACAAACAACTACACACACGCACATTAACTGTGGGTCTTTTTATCAAATATATGAAGTGATCAGACCTGTGACTAAGTCTGTGTTCATGTCTCTCACACACAGTGTCCCCAGGATAATCACCAGATACACTTTACACCTTTACAACCTGTACAACAGTTACTTCTAGTCCACTAGTTTGATTGCTCATGTGTTGTATCAAGAGTGGTGATATTTAGTATAACAGCACTGGGACTCAATTTTTTCTGTGATTGCTACATAGATTTCTAGCAATAGCTGTTACTTCATTTACTTTGGGCTTACAGTCTGTGTGTTGCCTGGCAACGTGTAATGCTCTATACAGCTGTGGCTTCATGGAGAGCAAAAATAGAGCTAAATATTTGGGCTTTTTTAGGTATGGTGAAAAGGATCATTCTATCTATATGAATAAGAGAAAGGTTTTGTCTGTACATTAGTCAGAACTCACGCTTCCACGACCATAAACCAGTCTCGGAAAAATGTCTGTATGTCTGTATGTCTGTATGTCTGTCCAGTGGAGTTTGTCACAATGAAATGAAACTTTTTTTTTGCTTTTAAATTATAAATGAAATATGTTACTGCACCATAAATGAAATCAAAATGTTGAGTAGAAGGGACATTATGTCTGACGTCATCAATGCACATGTAAACTGCCCACACTGAATTGTCTTGATCAAGAGGGTGGATCGGTCTGTCTTTGCATGAGCACCGGTGGCTCAGCGGTAGGTGTTTCACCTGCCATGCGAAAGGGCCGGTTTTGATTCCCAGTCACTGGATGAAGTTCCTGTTCCAAGCCCAGATAAAAATGGGAGGGTTGCGTCAGGAAGGGCACCTGGTGTAAAAAATAAAAAAAAACTTGTGACAAATCGCTGTGGTGACCCATTGCCACGAGCAGATGAAAGACCAACAACGATTTATTTGAATTGCAATAACTAAAAAAAATTATAGAGAGTTGGGCTACTCAGTAATGCAGGTAAAGAGCGATTAATATGAGTAAGTACAACAAACTCAAAAACTGATAATTCTGTTTACTTAAAATTGGAAACATCATTACTTAAAAAGTTTGACGTAACTGATTACCTCAATTTTTTTTTAGTTTTGCCAACTTATTCGGGTTTACAGTGTGCTGTATATATACACACACAGCAAAACTCTCAAATTTGGACACAGGTTTGGATTTTATTTATACATTCAATAACAATTTCTATAGATTAAATATACTGTAGGAAAGCAAGATCATTATTATTATCCTTTATTAAAAGGAGATTATTGCATTGTTTTACAATGTGAATGTACAGTAATGCATTAGAAAGTGTGTCCCGACTTTTGACTGGTAGTGTATGTGTGCGTGTACAGTGTACAGTATATAGATCAATTCTATAGAGCGATATGTGCAGTGATCCATTAAAAAGAAAAAAATTCCTCTACAAGTCCAGCAAAGAGGTTTCCCGGAAGAAGATTGCATTTCTGTGTCCGTCCTGACCCTGCTGAAGATAACACTGCTACTTTAATAACAAGCCCATCACCAGCACTTTGTTAAGGACAAAGTCATGTACTCTTTAGTGTGGCTCATGAGAAGCAGACAGCGGGACATGACAAATGAGTGCTTTTAACAATCTCAGCACTTTAGTCGTGTCTCCCTGTTGCCTCCTCCCTTCTTCTCCTTCTCCTCTACCCTCATCCTCTTATTTTTTTTTCTCCCATCTGGATTTTTCTCTCACTTCCACTTCCCCTCCCACACCCAGTGCGCGTGACTATTCAGCAGATAATGAGACATGACATTACAGGGCAACTCTTAATGCACACAGTACTTATGAAATATAACATATGAAATAAACGAGAGTAAAGGTCAGGAGAAAATGAAGGACGAAAGGAGATGAAAAGAGGACGTGCATATTTTATTGTTCTTTTATCCTTGTCACCTGTCCTTTATCAACCTTTTATTAAAAGGCATATCATCTGTGATCGAAAGATGTTTATCTAAATTGACTGGCCAAAAAAGTTGCACCCTTTAATAATTTCTTTGCACCACTTTTACCTTTGCTTTTGATTATAAGACAAACTTCTGCAACTTCACAACATTAATTTCTATCAATTGTTGCATTAATTTCTGGATGAAATCTTGTACTTGATGATGTGAGCGTTGAAGCACTATGAAATCCCAAAGATTGTCAGTGGGGTTCAGGTGGCCAATCCATGTGTGAAAATGATTCCTCATGCTCCCAGAACCTTCAGAATCTTTCACAATTTAAGCCCAATGAACCAAGGCATTGTCACCCTGGAATATGTTTGTGCCATCATGGGAAAAACAAATCCATTCTGGGACAACGTGTGTATTCAGATTTTATTATTCAGTATTAATTCTTTGGCATTTGTCCTCTGTACACTACCATATGTCATTTAAATACTCTTGCCATACTCAAGATGTGAGCTAAGCCAAGCCTTTAATTATCAGCTTTAATTCAAAATGTTGACAAAAGTGTGCATTCAGGAACAACAGCCATTTTCAGGGCCTGACTGCAACACTGCCTGCAGAACCTTATCCTCCTTTTTTTGTCTTTATTAGCCTCAATGTAGCTGGCTTATGCAATGTTTATGAATAATTACAGGTAGCATGCATAAGCAGTGTACCTTAGATAAATCCTTGCAGAACAGCAAAGCGTAACTTCTGTATGAGTAATTCAATAATTTGGGGTACATTTCACATACTGTAAGTAAAAAAGTATAAAAACAACGTTCTTGCTTAATAGAACAAATAATAGTTCGAGTAAAATATCTGCTAGTCGCATAAATATTAAAATTATTTTGAAGGTAGAGGATGGTTCATCTACAGTATGTTATGCAGAACTTTCTCCTGCAACTCGAAAATGATTTTTTTCGCCCCCAAATGATGTCATGTTGCTCTGAGGCATAATTCTTTAAACATTAATAAATTGGTATAAAGATATATTTTTTGTGTTTAGACTTAAAAAAAAAAATAGTTGTGAACTCAAATGGTTTTTCTTCATTATTGTGAAATCACAACACCCTCAAATGCAAAGGGTAAGACATGGTAAAAATGGTAGCAAGCTACTGTAAGTGATGCATACAATAGGATGCACATAATGTGATATTTTTAAAGAACATTTAGAATAAATATATCAACATTTACACACACATATATATATATCAACAGACATGGAATGTAGCTCAAATTATAGTATGCATGCGAAATGTTCCCACGGATATAAACGAATATTGTAACGCATTCACATCTGCATACATTGTGCATATAAAATCCTCACTCTATAACTGCCCGAAAGACTACATGTTATTGTTTCATCTGTATGATGTACAGTACTAGGCGGCTTCTTATAGGCTACATGTGGTAGGTCATGTGAGTGTGTTTGCTTTTGCAGGTATGGGCCTGGAAGGAGAATGTGTGGGAGAAAGACAGAGGCACTCTGTCCGAGCGATACACAGTGGAGCAGAGCAAGCCAGCATCAGAAGGGGGCGCTGTGCTCTCCACCCTCACCATCAATAACGTGATCGAGTCAGACTTTCAATCAACATACAACTGCACAGCCTGGAACTCATTCGGACCAGGAACCATGATCATCACACTGGCGGAGACAGGTGAGATAGCGCTGCTATTTGGATCAGCGAGGACATTAAAATTCCATCATATAATAAAACATTAAAAACCTGCTTAAAATCTACTTCAATTTCTCAGTAACCACCAGGAGCCTTAAGCAGTCAAAATATTTCTTATTAATGGTTATAATTCATTTTTCACTGAATGTATGCAGTATATTTGAAGAAGGAATGCACATGCTATTTAATTAACATTTTATTCAAACATTTTTGTATATTTCTTTTAATCATATGGACATTGTGTCAAAGCAGCTTTACAGAAAGAATATATAAAACATTCCAGAACTGTGCTTCAGACAGTTGATGATCACAGGTTGATTACCTTTATATGACTTACTTCTAACCAATAATCAAGCCACGTAGAGACATGATATGGAAGCACTTGTACTGTAAGTCCTTTTTATGTCTTCTTTTGCTCAGATATTGTCCCTGTGGGAATAATAGCTGGTGGGACAGTCGGCTCTTCCATCCTGCTTCTTCTCTTCTTGCTCACTCTGGCCTTCTACCTCTACCGCCAACGAAAAGCCCGTGAGTACAACATGTGGTATTCCTCCAGGAACATCTCATAGCAATGCATTTAGACCTCGGAACATGTGTCCATTCACTGTCCATTTTAGGAATGTGATTTATGACATTTTGAAACTTCATTTGCCTAATGTTGTTTGGATACAGCTATTAAATGTACATAGAGTATCTCTTAATTTAATGGATATTTATTACTAATTAAACTGTTATACAGTACATTAAGGGATTTGACTAGGGATTTGACCAGGGCAGCAGTGTGGTGTCATTGTTGGAGGCAAGTGAAGTTCTCTAAGGTGACATGATGAAAGCAGGAAAAATGGGAAACCATAAGGATCCAAGTGTCTTGGAGGGGGGGTCAAATTATATAGACACTATACAATAGTAGTAGTAACTACAGAAAGTAGTCCAAGGAAGGACAACGGGTGAACTGACAACAGGGTCATGGGCACTCAAGGCTCATTGCCTGCCTACAATGGGTACATGAGCATCTGGATTGGACCACTGAGCAACGGATGAAGGTGACCTGGCCTGATGTATCGTTTTCTTTTGCATCATGTTACTTTGGATGGTGATTATACTTGGTCAGGTGGTTGATTAATTTACTATAAAAACAGTTTATAAACTCCTTATTGATAAAACTTGACACAGTTATCATTACACCATTCTATTTCTATTGTAAGAACTAATTAAAAGGGACATTCCTAAAACACTTCTATCTAAAACAGTTCTTGGGAATTGTTAATACAATCAAACCTTGGATTGCAAGAATAATTAATTCCAGGAGCATGCTTGTATATCAAAGCGAATTTCCCCATAAGAACTCATGATTCTTATGATGATTTGTTCCACAACCCAAAAATATTCAGATAAAAATAATAGACACAAATAAAGTAACAATACAACAAATTATCCTGCACTTCACCTTTTTAAAAGAATCATGACTGTTGATAGACGATAGAAAAAGCAGGAGCAGGGGGGCTACTGTGTAGGACGACTTTCACACACACACTAACAGAATCACTCCTCTCTGATAGAGAGTCTCTGGAAATTGGAATCTTCTTCTACCCTAGTACACAAAATAAAACAAAAAAAAAATTTTACGTGTACACAAACACACATGGTCATAATGTTGTAAACGCGCACGGATGTTGACTATATGAGTGACACACTGAGGCTAAGCATGAGAGATGATTACCCAGAACTCCACAGCGCAAGAGAGTAAAGAACCATTTGCTCAGTTGATGCTTGGAAGACAAAGCGAATATGTACTACAGTACTCATATATCAAGACCTCACTCGTTTTAACATTATGTTAAATGTCGTTTTAATAATCATTTATTATTATTATTATTATTATTATTACAAAGCAGTAAGAAGGACATATTAATCAGGTTCTTTGTTGGTTTGGTTTGCAGGTCGTCGAGGTGTTGCACTGAAGCCTGACATTAAAGTGGAGACGGTTAACAAGGAGACACCGAGCCTAGAGGAAGATACAGCAGGTGTCTCTACAGCATCTCGCATGGTAATGTCACTGTACTCTGTGAGTGTGGTAGAAACAGAACCACAAACCCTGCGTTCCAGTTCAGTTTTCAACAGACCATCATCAACTCCTGTACTGTACTGTATATGAATTCTGCGCTTGTGTTGTGTTGCCTTCAGTACTCTCCAGCCTCTAATGCTCTGCTTAACAAACACACCATTTGCTATCAAGTAACATTTAATCACAGCCAAGATGGTGGAACGACAGTGTCAGAACGCAGGGTAGATCTCACTGTCTCAATAAAAAAAAAAAATCTCAGTCACCTTTAATATCCTTTCTTATAGGAGAAACAGATAGAGTAGAATCATACTCTAACTGCAGTATCCAGCCTCAGCTAGCTGAGACGCAGATAAAAATAGTTGTTCTTTTATGGCATGGTAATGTAGAACAATAGTTACAGTGCCGTGACAAGGTGCCCCTGTCTGATTTTTTTTTTTTTTTTTGCATAGTTGTTTTTTTTTGCATAGTTTGCATAAATGATTAATATCACGAGACACATTTTAATATTACACAAAGATGAATACAAACGGCAGTTTTTAAATTATTTATTAACAACTGTCTCGATGTGAAAAAGTAATTGCCCCTATACCTAATAACTGATTTTGCCACCCTTGGGGGCAACAACTGTAATCAAAAATTTGCCATAACTGGCCATAAGTCTGTCACATCGCTTGGAGGAATCTTGGCTGAGATTCTAATGGGATGTAAGGGGACGCACACCTACCAAAATGTTTTGACCAACTTTTGTCTCATCGAGCCATAGTATATTTGTCCCAAAATCTTGAGGATAATCAAGATGTTTTTTTAGCAAATGTGAGACGTGTGCCCCAGTCTCTTTCTTATTGTTGAATCATGAACACTGACCTTAACAAAGTCAAGTGAGGCCTGCAGTTTTTTAGATTCTTTTATGAGCCCCTGGATTTGTTGTTGTTGTGCTCTTAGAGTAATTTTGGTGCTGGCCACTCCTGGGAAGGTACACCACTGTTCCAGGGTTTCTCCATGTGTGGACAATAGGTCTCACAATGGTTTGCTGGAGTTATGCATTTTGTATTTACTCTTCCTGTAATGTTAAAATTAAAATAAAATAAATTAAAAAAAAACAGGAAGGCATTGTATATGTGTAAGTATATACATTTACAAATATTGTTTTTGATCTGGTGGCCCAATGGCATAGTGGTTGCCTCTGTCGCCTCCTACCTCCAGGGTAGAGGGGTCAGGTCCTGCCTTCGGGTTTGTGTGCGCAAAGTTCACGTTGTCCCAGATGGTTTCCACAGTCCAAAGAAATATGCAGAGTGGGCTTAACTGGCACATTGCCTGCAGTGTGTGAATGATTGGTTGGTATCCCATCCAGGGTGTACCCTGCCCTGTCCTCTGAGTCCCCTGGGATAGGCTCCAGGCCTCTCATGACCATAAACAGGATAAGAACTATAGAGAATGAGTGAGTGAGAGAGTGCTGTTTACCCGACACTTTGTAATGTGGTACCGACTAAAGTGTACTTATTGCCTAGCTCATATAGTCTTTAATTAATCCAGAATTACAAGTAGGGATGAGATGTAACAAGACAAAGGTAGCCTTGTATCTACAGATATCATCAGATATGCAACTTCATTTTAAGCACTGGTTAAAATGGCCATCATGTGTGTTCGTTTTAGGCTTTTACAGAAAAACATTATTTTCTGCATACATCTTATAACCAGGCAGGCAGGATCTAAAACCAAGAAAAAACTCAAAGGAAACCAGGGAAACTAGAACTAGAAAGGAAAATAAACGGTCAAATTAAAAAAGGTGATTTCTTTATCTCAGATCTTGTCTACTCTACTAAATATACATGTATAAATCAAAAATGAGATGAAAAGACATACTGGATACTTTAAAATAATAAGTATTGCTATAAAAACCGAAAGACACGCTCCGGGTCAGTGTTGCATCCATAATCAGCCATGTGCAGTCCATTCCTCCATAGCACTTTTTCTTCCTTTCCTTTTCTTCTGCTGATCAACCTGATGTGGTGTTTTCCTCTTCCCTCCCTCTTTCTCTCCCTCTCCTCTCTCCTTTGTGTGTGTTTGTTTTGTGGTGTTTTGATGGTTTAGTTTCTTCCCTCTGTCTCCCTCTCTCCCTCCACTCAGCCTTTCAAGGAGGACACCGAACTGAAGCAGGAGACACGCAGTGAAACACTGGAGACCAAGGAGGAGTACGAGCTGAAGGTGAGGAGCGAGTACTCGTAACGCAAGTTATCAGACAACGAATGTCGACATTCTGAAAACTCGGATATCTCCGGTATGTAGCTAAAACAAAAGAAGCGACCCTGCCGTTCCAAAACCTTTGGAGAGGACTGTACCTAATGGCGATCTCATTGGAATGTCTCTAGTCCTGGAGATCTCCCATCTCACGAAGACTGGTCCAGACCAAATCAAACATTAGGTGTTAACATTTCAGTGCACTAGCTCGGGCTTATCAGCTGCGTTATACTTTATATTATGGTTAGTATTAAAGTCGAATGGGGAGCTTTAGGATGAAAAATATTTAACAGGTATTGTAATGCTGCTGTATATTATATTATACAGATTACAGTAAGATGAAGCTTGTCTCATTGGTGCATTATGGAGATTGTTACAACAATTATTAGTTATTATTAGTTATTATATATTGCTAGTGTTAGTCTTGTTAGTCACTCCTTAAGCGGTAACCTTATTAAAAAAAGAAAACTATTTTAAAAGTGTGGGTTCATTTTGAAGCTAAGAAAACTTGGGAGTAACTGCAGGTTTTAGTTTTAACCATTTTTTCCCCCGAAAGTATATTTTTGGGTAGCTGTCCAGGAAAAGCGGACGGGAACCTGATCGAATCACTGAGAACAAATAGCTTTTTTCACAAAAAGAATTTTGCACTATGTAATAATGTTGCATCCTTATGCTCTTTCAGGATCCAACAAACGGCTATTACAACGTACGAGCGACGACCCACGAAGAAGGGCGAGCCACGGCACGCTACCAGGAATTCCGCCCACAAAATCCGGCCGCAGCCTCCACCTCTGCAGCAGGCCCAGCACCAGGTATTAACCCCGCTCCCATCGGCCGCTACGAACCGCGCCCACCATCCCGGATTACTCACAACACCTACGCCCACTTCAGCACTATCGCCAGGACCAAACAAAGCCAGGGTCCACCGAAAGCAGCGCTTCAGACCACGGATTATTCCAGAGAATGCGGTCTGCTGGAATCGACCAACCCGCTCACTTACGACACGTACGGATACCAGTCCACGGCGCAATACGCTCAGTACAGGCTTGGTTTTGCTCCGCCGCTTGAGGAAGGCCCAGCATATGAGATGTACCCCACAGGACAGGGAGTGGGGCCGAGTCAAGCGGTCGGGCCGGATGCTGGACTGGGAAAGTATGGGAGCTCGACACGCTTCTCCTATTCGTCTCCACCTACAGAATACTCTCAGAGACACACCCAGAGGATGCAGACACATGTATGAGAGTGTACCAGGACAGTGATTACCCCCCCCCCCCCCCACACACACACACCACACACACATACTTTACTGAGGACTTTAAATGGTGGTTAATCAAATGCTAGAGTCACAGATTAGTGTAGCTATCTCATTCTCTCTCTCTCACACACACACACACACACGTTGTCTTCATTCTGTGCCATTACTATAGTGCCAAACCAAGATTAACTATAAAATGCAAAGAGAACATATTAAAAGGCTGGAGGGACATGGTCATTACATCTATACAGTATATTCTCTCCTCTCTTCTGCCCTCATCGCGGTTTCACTTTTCCTATCATATGTAAATATACAAAAAAGAATTGTCAACAGAAACGAGGACGATTGTTTCCTGAAGTTGATAACTGCCCTACTATAACAAGCGGGATAGCTGAGAAGAAGCAATAGGTTTGTCCATGTAAAGGGGACATTGCGACCCGACCCGGCCCGACTTTTTTCTATCGGGAATCTGCAGATGGCACCACGTTGGGAAACGTTGGGAAACGTCTCCAGCCTCAATTAACCCAGTCTGTGCCACTGGATGATATGAAGGACAGTGTATGTGTGTAAAGTGTATGCTCTAAAGTGCAAAGCCTCATTGGTGTCAAACCTGCAAGAGTAGCCGAATGTCATCAGATCAGAAATATTCGACGGTTAGATTTTTGCTTGTAGCAAACGAGCGACTCATTCCACTGTTGTCGGTAGCCCATAAAATGCTGATGAGAGTCTGCATAATTTATAGTCATTTTGTCCTTAGCAGTATATCAATAACTGGCAGCTATTGCAAAAATTGCATTTTATAAAAACTTTGGTGGGATTCTTGGTATTTAGACCAAGTGTGATAGATTTGGTCCAAATTTCATCTGAAGACCAGCTTATTCCAGCTATATGAATGCATTAATAAGAGCCTTTGCACTGCCCTTTTGTGAAGGGATTTGTGTAGTGTTGAGCAAAAAAAAAAAAAACAATTGTCTGGGACTGCAAACACTGAATTACAACGAACTTTTGAGACGACACTGCACGTGTGTGTGAGCGACAGCTTAGTTTCGCGTTGTTCTGGAAGACAAAAGGCAGATAAATCCTGTAAGCCTGTATTCATAAACCTTTATGACTGCACTTTTTGCAATTTTGGTACCAGTGCATTAGAAAATGTATAACTCACTACAATACCTCATAAAGCTTTAAGGAAATGAATTATATACTTTATTAGTGACTTCAGTAAGTTGTAATATAAATGACATAATTCATAATAATGCACTGTGGTTCAGAGAATTACTGCCTTGAGTAACTGTGGGCTGTGTACACTGATCAGCCGTAACTTTAAAACCACCTAGGTTTTGGGCCCCCGGGGTGGCTCTGGCCCCTCAGGGTGTGGCTTCACAGGGGATGTGATGTCTGGCGCCAGTACCACCAGCCCATTGGCAGCAGATCCTTTGGGTGCTGTGGGATGTTGGGTGGAGCCTCTGTAGATTGGACTGTTTGTCTGGTGCATCCCGTGGATGTTTAATCTGAGTGTGATCTGAGGAGTTTGGAGGCTGGGTGGGAGGCCTTGGGCTTTTCGCCTCCTGGGCTCTGTGTTCGGCAGGCTGTGGTGCACTGGCTGTCCTGGTGCCACCTATGTTCAGTTCACCTACTGTAGTGTCATGGCTGATTGGTGTATCTAATGCACTTTGAATATCTGTTAGAAGAAGAATTCAACAAAATGATGTAATGATTTCTTTTATTTATATTACAACTTTAAAGCTGCTACACACCATGTACATAGGCATATTAATCATATTGATGCTGTTAAATGTCATTACAAAGCATTACTTTTACCAAAATTAGAAATAACAATAAGTACAGTCATAAAGCTTTATACAGTACATTCAGGCTTTATATAAGTGTTACTAGAAAAAAAAAGGAAAAAAAAACAACAATTTTGAGATGCTTTTTCATGCTTGGTACTTAAGAAGTACTAAAAAAAAAAAAAAAAAAACGCAGAAGAGGTGACGGCCTCACTTCCATAAAACCTATATTGTTTGCTACTTTTTATGTCTGTGTGGGCGAGCACACAATCTCATAAACGTGGGGATGTTCCATAGGGGAACAATTGAACCTTTTCTATCTGTACAGTCCTCTTTGTCCTACATCACATATTTGCCCCTGCAAAGTAGAAGAGTGCTTTTTCCACATTTGTATCTGAACTTAGAACATGGCATTTGAAAGCATTTTTTATATTTTTATACAAAAAAAAAAAAAAAAATGGAGACCGAACCAACAGTTCAGAAAATGTGTGGAAAGCCATTTGTTTTCAAGTTGTTTCTGTGAGCGATTTGTACTTTTACAATTCCATTACCAAGACAGCGTCAACTGAATAATAATATATATATATAAAAAAAAAAAAAACAATGCCTATGTTTATTTTAAACATTGAAAATACACTACTGTAGAAGCTTATTTATTAAATTAACTCTAGCTACACATACATTACAGTGTGCCATTACTTTTTCTCTCCAGATTGGTGGGCCAACATTGTCATTAGCCATTATTGGTGCCCATTTTGTTCGGTCTGAATGAAAGATGCAAATGAAACATGCCAAATTATAACTAGGACAGATTTACTCCATTCACATTATATAGATATTAATCAGTGATGTGTTTCCTGATGCCTATTGATTAAGTGGAATTTTAAAATCTGTCCTTCCATTAAATTGCCTTACATGACAGATTTGCTAAGTATTTGCAAATTTAGTAAATAATTGGTTTCAAGAAATTAATAACACCCTGTGATGGACAGGCAGTTCTTGGTGGGTGAATTTTCCCCACTGCTGTCCCATTTAGAATACAGCACTTACTGGAGATGAAGGAAGGAACGAATGACAATTCAACTAAAATTCCTTTTTGTAGGAATTCTGGGTACCACTGAAATGCTAAATGAATTTTTCTTTAACAGTACAAAACGCCATTTTGTATTTAATGCCACAGATGTAAACGTAGATATCACACTATGAGTCAGTGTCTCTCTCTCTCATGTCCACAAGTATAATGGATAATCAGTGAACGAATGTGCAGTATTCATCGTGGATGTGTCATAGCGTGAATGTTGCCTACTCACCAGATTACTGTATCTAGCTTACTCCTGTTATAAAAGCCTATTTAGTATTATTGTGTTTATATTGGGTCTTTTACTTGTTCTTGTGAATTTCATAATTTTATTCATCTTTTAAATGTGTATAAAAATCTAAATTTTTATTATTCATATTTGTCTTATTCCCTAATCTTATTTTACACGAGATTTTTTATTGTGTGATTATTTTTCCATATTATTGAATAAAATACACCTTTTTCATAGTAAACAAAGCTCATGTCATTCCCTTACAGGTGGAAAAATATGAATATTCGGTACAGGCATGGGTGAAAGGATGCAGGTGCCTTCCAAAGCCCCCATTCAAAAACCAGTCATGGAAGCACTTTCAGCAAGAAAACACATCTGATAACATTGTGCTATCTTAAACAACACTTTGCTACAAAGCTAACTAGCTTCTAACACAAAACTGAACACCAACTCCTGAACAAAAGCATTAAAGAGTGTGTGGAACAAGGGATCACACACCCTAGCGAGCTAACTTTCCATTTAAAGCCGTTTGGGATTCAACCCCAAAATCCAAAGTGGAATGAATGTAAATATAAACAAAATCTTGCAAGTTTCTCAGGACTGTACCATATATCACCTCCATAGTTTATTCTCCTCTCATTTTGGCTACAAAGTACTGGTAAGAATTTAAAACTACTTTCACTACTGTTAATTACACTGTCAGTCTCCAGCTTAAAGCTAGTTAAGGATGGGTACAGATGTGGCCATTAAGAATGCATGCTTTTTCTCGCAAAAGGCCGCAATTCGTCTCGCGCAGTGCCGCGGAATCCCTCAAACACTGTTTAAGAATTGCAATAAATGTGTTGTGCTTCACTGAACATCCGCCAGATGGCGCAAAAACTAAAAAAAATCTAAAAGCCAGACCAAGTTCAACGAAGAATTGTGTATAATTAGTTAGCCTAAAACATTATTGTTGCCAATGCTGAATCAAACATGAATTTTATTTAGTTTTAGAATAGATCTTTCATGATTTCACCTTGCAATACTTATATATTAATACTGCCAGGACTAGCAAGATTGTTTTTTCATTACAATGTGTGAGACACAGGAAAGTGACAAAGAAGTCTTTTATTTCGACTCTACAGCAGCAGACACTGGTTCTCCATAAAATATGTATGACATTAGTTTCCAAATTTTGACAAAAAAAAAAAAAAAAACAGAATTAATAAATACTTGCATAATATGATTCTATCAATGACAAGTTCCATCAAGGCTCATAAACAGAAATGCTAAAAAGAATGTTAATATGTTAATGTAGCTCCGTAAAAATAAATAAATAAATCAGTATATCAACATTTTTGGGATTAAACTTAAACTGACATAAATGTTCATATCTTCATCATCCTAGTAGTGAAAACAGTGATTTTTTTAAATAGGCATTCGCAAGATGCACACAGATGTTGATCTTTCAGGCAAAAGCGCTGCATGTCGGTCAATAGGAAGAAAACACTCACAGGATTTACATTCGTACAGAAGGGAACAGTATAGTGCATGACAGTCAACACTGCTGAACACGAAATGTACATTACTTTTTCCTGAAGGCAGTTTTCTATTTAACATAAAGTACACAGCAGCAAAACACTGTGTGAGTGCGGTGCAGTCAATGGGAGGATGGTTCCTTCTTTACCCCAGTTTCCTTTAAAATGGAGGTCAGTTTAATTTGCTGGTGCAGGTTATCCTCACTGATTTATCCTGCACAGGGGTAAAGTGAATCTAAAGCTTATCAATGGAACAGCTGTTAGGAACACATCCTGGTCATGATGCAGAAAACCCGAACACTTCATGCTGCACCATCATACCACCGCATTATTATTATTATTATTATTAGTAGTAGTAGTAGTAGTAAATTTAGGGCAGCACAGTGATGCAGCAGTTCTCCCCATGTCCTTGGTGGTTTCCTCCCAACTTAAAAATGCCAGTAGGATTAGCAAATAAGCTATGCTAAATTGCCCCGTGTGACTGTGTGTATGTACTGTACATGATGCTATGCAATGGACTGGTGTCTCATCCAAGGTAGATTCTCCCCACTGTACCACTGTGCTCCAGAAATAAGCCTCGTCACCACCCTGACCATTATGAAGTGATTACTGAAGTTAAAGCAATGAATGCATCATTTGAAATAACAGTCTTTTTTTGTTCATGCAAAGCTGTCCAGACTGTAAGGACATTTCACAAAGAATAATTGATTGAAGCATAAAAGTACAGAATGATGAGGTTAGTTTGAAATACCTGGCTGGATGGAATGACTGAGTAAATCCTAAAGCTTTAAGCAGTAAGTGATCTATGAACCAAGGCACCATATGAAATACACAGCACACAGAAACATCTATTCACAAGGTTCAGACAGAACACAAGGATCTGCGGCATGTGTCTTCAAAATGTGTCACTTTTACAGTATGTAAAAAAAAAATGGGACAAAGTTAATAGTTTTGGTCTTTAAACAGGGAAACTTAAAAAATATAAACAAATACTCAAATATTAAAACGGTCATGGATGTGAACAGGCTGCTCTTATTCTAGCAGTAAGATTTGGCCTGAAGAACAGTCTGACCTTCGTTTATACGCTGCATCACTGAGAACTGTGCATAAAGACATGATGCGATATCATTCTCAGAAGTTCATTCAAGTTTGTCCTCCGTCTGTGCATCTCACCATTTTTCTTCTTTCTCATCCTCTTATTTCTCGCTTGTATCACTCCACTGACCATCTTACACATACTGTAAATATTTGTTCACCTTTGTCCACTCAACCTACAGTATGTCTGAAAACATCAGACAGAATCTGTCTTTTCTAAATAGAGACTTATTTATTAACTTTTTAATGCTGGTTTGATATGCACTATAAAAAGGTTTCCCATCATTTCCACATCCGTCTCTGGCCAAATGCGATTTAATGGGAACCAAATGACAGCGCGGATGATCTCAGAGTCAGATCGCCAGCTTCGAGTTCCAGAATGAGATGTGCATAACATTATTTAACTACAACGTTGTTCAGCTATTATTATTATTATTATGGGTCCAGTCGAAGATATTTGCTTCTAGAAAGTACATTACAGTATTGGGCACCGCAGAAATGGGAGACAAACTCGTGGAACTCTGAGAAATCTGACAAGATGCAGTATGTCCAACTCAGAGTTTAGTGCTGACTTTTTCATAACCTACATTTCATAAAACGTTACATGTCCATTTTTGCATTTTAGAAATCATGTAGTTGATGTTACTTTCATGTGGTTCATGGAGTGCTCTGTACACGTGCGACTTTGACCAATTTACTTGTTTCGCTCTGTTTTTATTAATAAAGCAGCATATATTATTCTGCAGACGGGAAATGCTGAAAACACCTGGAACCATGTAGCTTGTGAGAAAATGATGCAACTGATACTATTTACGGCACATTGAGAAAGTAGAGGCAAGGAATAGAGGCTGTCACAGAGCAAAAACGAGTACAGAAATAATAAATACAGACACATGCGCGCACACATACACCACATGCACACACACAGTATTTACAGTTTTATCCAACTGAGCACTTTAACAGTAGAGCGAGTTGTGCGGTGAGAGAAGGCTCTATGTGTTGTGCGTCCAGAGGGTGACTGTGCGATCGGCAGACGAGGAGAGAAAGGAGAGGTCCTGCGGGTGCCACCTGCACTGAATTACTTTATCACTGTGCTCGCCTACTGTTGTCAATGGCAGCGGCTTCGTCAGGTCTCCTACACACACACACACACACACACACACACACACACACACACACACACACACACACACACACACACACACACACACACACACACAAATTACAATGTAAAGCTAAACTGAATGTTCCTGTTTAACTGACAAATGGACAGATTTCCAACATTGCTAGTACTGATGGAAAAGAGAAAAATCTAATGTATAAAATGTGTTTTTCTCTTTTAAATGCATCTCAAGTACACATAAAATTTTAATACTTTTATTTTCAGATTACCCCCAAAAGTGAAAAGGGAGAAAAATCCCTTCTAAAGACTTTCTCAAACAGCATTCAGCCTTTACTCTGGACTATTTAAGTTTTACTTCCCCGCAGCTTTTTTAGACAACCTTATGTGATTTATTGTTGTATTATTAATGACAAAACGTTCTGTAAAATCTTCTCCAAGCACATCCCAAAGACTTTCAAGGAGGCAAGTTTCCTTCTTGTTATGTTGTACGTGTGGCAATGCTTTTACTTTGCAATGCTTTTTTAATATTAATAATAGCGGTCAACTTTTTTACGATGTAATTTTAACAAACGTTTAGGTGATCATTCATGATTTTTTTTCCTGACATTTCTTTACTCAATTCCAGTCATTTCAGCAGTGTCCTTAGTAGACTCTCACTATTCACCTGATGCAGGTAAATAATTTGACTCTTCTGAAAAAAACAAACGTAACATCTTTTGCATGACTGTGGAATATGTATGTTAGTTAAGTTCAGCCTTTATTGATCCCTGCGTGATATGTGAAGAATAAAGAATTTCACTGCATTAATGTATATGTCTTCTGACATGGTTGTTTAAGGAATGAGGAGCTGAATCAGTGAATAAGTTAGGAGGTAAAAGAACTGTTTCTGATTTTAACGACAATTACTGTAGTAATTATCCAATAAAAGAATCTTAAGTATTTGCCTATTTAAATCCAACCAGCAATTTATTTTTGTTGGACAGCCTGCTACTCCCTCATGTTTTTCCTTGTCCAAGAAACTGATCTAATTTTCACCTTAAATGCAACACAAACTACTACTCCTAATTTTGCCTGTAATAGGGCTTTTTTTTAAGTTAAAGGCTTTTTTTATATTGAAGTGATTTTAAATACTACACAAATAATATGAATTTCAATGTTTTTTTTATTAAAAAAAAAAAAAAAGTAAAATCTAACTAGTAAGGTTCTAACCCAGTGAGGTCTAACTAAATAGTAAGGTTCTAAGGGCCAGCAGATAGCCCTGGGTTAGAATGATCTAATAAAGTTCTGTATGCTGGATTGGTTTTTGGAGCTAAAGCTGTAAATACTGGTTGGGTTTCGGCTCAAGTGCTGAGTAAATGCTGTGTTAAATCTGTAGGTAGGGCGAAGCTAAAGCTGTTATTTGTGTTGCATGTAGGAACAGCAGCCTGTTACCTTGTAGATCTGTGGTGATAACTTTTGTGTCGTAGGAGCCAGTCAGAAGGTAGTGAGCTCCAGGGGAGAAGCGTACTGAACGCACATCACTCGAGTGAGGGCGGTACGTCTGCACCATCCTTCCGCCTCTAATGTCATACAGCATACAGGCGCTGTCCTCCTGGCCTGTAGCGAGCAGACGCCCACTTGGATCCACGGCCACTGAGGCTACTGGGCTTCCTAAAGCATGTGCAGAAACACACACGCGCACACAACATATATTAAAAAAAAGTAGGTTTCCAAATAATGTGGAAAAAGCTAAATTCCTAGCAGTGGAAAAGAAAATGCAAAACTTTTCACATTTACATTAGAAAAATTATAAGCCCATTAGCCTAGCACAGTCATATTTTGATGTCTAATACTTATCAATGAATGTATTCAAATTATTACTTAATATGAAATAGATCCACAATATGTTGTTCGATATGATCCAATCACCATGTTATACGAAAAAAGTCTCAGTGACAACCATGTATGACGGCAGAATATTTTTTTTAAGTTTATTTAAATATGAAAACATCAACTATACATGCAGCAAAATGCAAACAATGTTTCCAAAACATCTTTAATGTTTTAGCTAATCAGTGCATTTCTTGATAACTCCAGATGTGTTTTTGAATCCTGCATTCTCCACTACTGAATCTGAACTTCCCATTCATCACTATGATTTCTTTACCATGGACTACATCAGTGAGGATATGCTGCCTCATACAGCATACAACATAGAGATCACTGCGCTTGTATGTGTGTATGCATGTGAAAGGTTGCATAGCGTTATCTGAAACATCCAACCAGAATTGTGCACTTCATATTAATTAAAACACATTTCCACGTTTCCTTACGACCCTAAAGCAGTAAAGTTACAGAATATTGTACAGTGGAACCTTGGATTACGAGCATAATTCGTTCCGGAAGTGGGCTTGTGTTCCAAAACACCTGTAAACCAAATCATCATTTCCCATAAGAAATAATGAAAACTCAAATTATTTGTTTCACAGCCCCAAAAAATAAATACATAAAAATAATTTAAAAAATTTATACAATCAATTAATAAAATGAAAATAAAACAAATTAATCTGCACTTTACCTTTAAAAAAAGTACAAATAAATCACGACAGATAAGTGTTTCCGTTGGTGCGCGTAGGCGCCGTGTGTGTGTGTGTGTGTGTGTGTGTGTGTGTGTGTGTGTGTGTGTGGAATTAGCCTCCCTCTCCCCACCTCGCTTTTCAAGTTTCACAACTAACACAAACACAGCGGAAACACCGTTTTAACAGTAAAAAAAAGAAATCGGACACTGGCGTGAGCATACTAAGGAAATCACTGCTGTAAAGTAAAAACAAAAACAAAACAAATGAACCAGCACCTTACCTTTGAAAAGAATCGCGACAGAGCAGAGTTTCTGTGTGTTTGTGAAGCCGGGGAGGGGATTTAAAGGCGAGAGAGTGTCTGTGTGTGTGTCAGGGTGTGTGTGTGTATGTCGGAGTCAAATTATAAGCGCACACGCATAAGAGACGCTAAAAGAGAGAGGGAGATGTTGATTATACAAGTAAGAGACGAGCAGACTTTCTGTGTTTGCAAAGCCGTGGAGGGGGGGGGGGGTGAACAGGTGAGAGAGTGTATGTCGGTGTCAAATTACGCGCACGCACACACATAGGAGACGCTGAAAGTGAGAGGGAGATGTTGATTATGCAATTAAGAGACAAGCACTAAGACCTAGCAGGGGAGACGATTACACACAATTCCACAGCGTGGAAAAAGAGTGATGCTCGGTGTCAAAATAAGAGTCGCGTGTGTGATACATGATACTCTGCGCTCGTAAACTAATACTTGCTCGGTTTCTGATTAAAAATGTATTAAAAATCTTTGCTCGGTTTGCGGAACACTCGTAAACCACATTACTCGCAATCCAAGGTTCCACTGTATTATATTTGGTATCACCCAGATGAGGATGGGTTCCCTTTTGTGCTTGGTTCTTTCAATTTTAAATTAAAACTTTTTAAATGTTCTTGTCATATGACAATGTCATATCAACAAGTTTTTTTTTCTTTTCTTGTCACTGTCACCTCAAGCTTAATCATTAAATTCAGAATTTTGATTTTAAGCTGTATACGTTTATTTTTTTAATGTAAAGTCGCCTTTTGACAAATGTCGATTGCTAAATATAAATTAATAAAATGTACAGTATTTGTACTTCCTCCAGTCTCTGGACTGCACAAGGCTTCTATTTTACATGAGAGTCATAAATACAGTATAAACCATAAAGTAGTGGTACTAGCAAAGGTGTATTGCGCATATACTTGTGAAACCTCATATTTTGCAGAATTCACCAAGACTTGTGATTGGCTTTCTTTGCAAAAAATAAAATAAAATAAAATATATAACCGGTGGTAGTGGTGGTGTATGGAGACCAGGTGTTTTATAACACTTTTATATATAAAACAAATTTTTATGTTGTTTCCATATCAACTGCTGCGTGCTTAATGTATACCCACCTGAACCATGGAAAGCTGTTCCTACAACTCTGACACAACTAGGAACACGTAGGTCCCAGAAACGCACAGTCTTATCCTGTGAACCAGATGCAATCATCCAGCCTCCCCACGTGTACAGAGACAATATGTGGCCTGTGGAGAGACAAAAACATAGTAAAGTTGAAATTACCTAACAGAACTGGACTGTGCTCCTGCAGCTGCATAAAGAGTTTATTACTGGTATTGGTGTTTATGTGCATGTGGCCAAACTCCTATTAGCAGCTGGTGGTATGATGTTGCAAGAGGTTGTCTGTATGTGCTATTTTGCAGTCAAGTGGTGCGTTAATGTGTGTGTGTGTATACCTGTGTGTCCACTAAGAGCATGAAGCCCCTGTCCTCTCTGGCAGTCAGTAGTATAGATGTTACAGTCTCCTGCTCCAGCACTGATTAAGATGGATCCTCCACTTTCAGGCCCTTCCATGAAGGCCAGGTCTCGAATAGTACCATCATGCATACTAAACTCCAGATCAGGACCTAAAAAGAGGGGGCAGAGAAATTTTAGAATATTTTAATAAATACATTTTAGAAGTCTTTTTTTAGCATGTTGAATATACTGACCTCCTTTTACCACCAAGTAATGATGGAAAATAATGAGATTTCAAATTAATTTACATTCATGGCATTTGGCAGATACCCTTATTTAGAGCAATTTACATTTTTTCTCATTATACATCTGAGCAGTTGAGGGTTAAAGGCCTTGCTCAAAGGCCCAACAGCAACAACCTGGTGGCACTGGGGTTTGAACCTAACGCCTTCCAATCAATAGTCCTAAACCACTGTGGTCAGTCTAATGAGCTCAGATCCAGTAAGCTCCACTAAATATAAAGACTATTTTATTGTTTTGATTCATCCACATATAATATAATCCAAAATTTTATTGAATTTAATTGAAATACTTAATTCTTTATTATTTAAACAAAATTACATTTGCTCATTGCTAATTTGTAATGTGGCATTTACTATACATTTGTATATGTGTATTTGTTAACCAACCACAGCAGTTTGTGCACACAGAGTTGATGCAAGGGCCAGAAAAGGTGGTTTATTACCAAGAAGTTGTATTTGAACGTAATCAGAGAAAAAAAAAAAAAAACCAGGAAAAAAAGAGGACAAAAAAAAAACTTTTTTGAAAATGAGGGAAAAATAAACAAAATAACTCTCACCAACTTTCATACAACACTAAAGCAAGCACAGATGAATATTTTATTTAAAATGTTGTGATGATAGATTATTGCAAAAACAACCATTATCATCTGTATAACAGACTTGATTTATGGCATGAGAAATGGTTAGTTGAAACCAATCCCACTCCTGATTAAATCTGTAAAATTAACAGTGATTTCTGTGAGTGCATCATAATACAAACACACATGTGCAACAGACTAGAGATGGGGGAAAATCTACTTAGTTAGTTATCACAATTCTTTTGCGTGGCAATTTGTGTATATACATTAACTGCAAAATCAATCTTTTTCTTATTTCTCTAATTATTGTTAAAATTTATATACAGTGAAACCTCAGGTTACGAGTAATGCAGTTTACGAGTGTTCCACAAGATTTTTAATGAATTTTGACTTGAAAAACGAGCAAGTCTGCTCATGCCGAGTATCATTTATCACGCTTGAGCTCGTTTTGACACCGAGCATCACGTGATCACAACTGAGCCAATGATTTTTCTCTCTCTTGCGTTGCGAAATTGTGGGTAATCGTCTTCCCTGCTGGGTCTTAGTGCTTGTCTCTTACTGGTATAATCAACATCTCCCTCTCTGTTTCAGCGTGTCTCCTGTGTGTGTGCATGCGTGTAATTTGACACACACACACAGACACACAGACACACAGACACACACACACACAGACACACACACAGACACAGACACAGACACACACACAGACACACACACACACAGACACACACAGACACACACACAGACAGACAGACACAGACACACAGACACACACACACAGACACACACAGACACACACAGACACACACAGACACACACACAGACAGACACAGACAGACACACACAGACAGACACAGACACACACACAGACAGACACAGACAGACACACACAGACAGACACACACAGACAGACACACAGACACAAAGACACAAAGACACACAGACACACTCTCTCTGCTCTACACAGAAAACTCTGCTCACAATTCTTTTCAAAGGTAAAGTGTTTTGTTTGTCATTTGTTATAATTTTTTTTTTTTACTTTACAGCAGTGATTCCATTAGTATGCGCTCATTAGAGATAGTGCGTCATTAGTACGAGTGTCATTAGAGAGATTTCTTTTTTTTCCTGGTTAAAACAGTGTTTCCGTTGTGTGTGTGTTTGTTGTGAAACTTAAAAAGCGAGGTGGGGGGAGGGAGGAGGAGTTTTACTGTGTAAGACAAGGCGAGGGAAGGGGCTAATTCTACACACATACAAAAAAGTTGGTTTATAGATAAAATTCCTAAATAAGGAACGTTAAACTCAAATCATGTTTTGCTTGGAAAAATGTGTCCACCTTCTATGTCCATGACTGTTAGTTAGACATGATTAGTGTCAAGATCTTTGTAGCAAATTTAAAGAAAGGGAAATTCAATATTGTAAAAAGTATGCCATGGGATCCACTGAAATAGGCATGAGCCATTCCTGTATGTCTTCAAATAGTTAAAAAGTTACGGTATATGCAAATGTCTACCTTGAAATTTGACGTAATGATGAAGTTAGAGGCACTGAGGGGCAAAGCCTTAAATTTGAGAAATTGGTACTGTGCCCAATCACTCTGACTCATTCTCTATACCTGTACAACAAACCCTGGAGGATATCACAGGGTACTCAGGCCACAAGTACACCCTGGACAGGGTAATAATCCATCACAGGGCTCACAAGCACACACTACAGGAAATTTGGAAACCACAATTAGCCTACTCTCTGCATGTCTTTGGACAATGTAAGGAATCCGGAGTACCTGAAGGAAACCAACAAAGCACAGGGACATTTAAAAATCCACGCACAGATCTGAAGCGAGACGTACAGTATGTCCTAACAGTGTGCGAAATTTACAAAACAAAAACAAAAGGTTGACTATAGCTACAAGCAGTAATCTACTGGTGTTTTCTATGTTGGTATGTGTAATCTATTGGAGTTACACAGACCAATAAAGAGACTATAGATGAACTCACTTATAACATTTTGAGACAACAGCTAAACGCGAACTATTTGAAAATCCTGCTGACATTCAATTCACTGTTTTTGAAGTAACCCTGTCACCATTAGAAATGCACTCATAGATTATCATATCAATACAAAATGTCAGATCAATCTTAATAATTCCTGACTATGAAAGCTAAAATGAGGTTTTACAGGAATTAGGTCGGAAAATGTATTGTATAGGAAATAGAGAGATATGAAAAATATGTACAACATCTCATTTGCCTGGGGTGTGTTCCAGATTACTATGACTCACGTTTGAGCTGCATGATTTATTTAAGGGAAGAACTAAAGCAAAAACAATAGGGTTTTATTACTCTGTGCTGGGAACAATAAAAATATTAATAAGCAATCATTTTGAGTTTAAACATATCAAGATTGCAACTTTTTCCTGAGATGTGGTCGGCTGCTGCCATCCTGCCTCAAATGAAGATGTATTGTAGGTAAAGAGGGAATGATGATAACATTTTATATAATTAAAACATCTCATTACATAACCTTCAACTGTAACTTTTGTGCTAATAATACATATTAATATAAGGACCCTAAGTGCTTTCTGCCTCACACACAGTGTTCCTGGGAGAGGCTCTGGATCCACTGATAAATGATAGATGTCATAAATGTTAAAAGTGGTTATAGAAAATAAATTCCTGAATGAATAAATATCAACATGCTCTCAGTATTGCAAATCTGTAATAGTCTTGAGATTGCTCACCAGTGGCATTGCAGGATTCAGTGTTGAAAGGCAGCACTTTGACGTATTTGTCGTTGGAGCCGGTGGCCAGAAGCTGTCCACAGGGGCTCCACGCCACACAGTATATAGAACCTTTATGATGCTTATTTCTCTTAAAGCGCACCACTGGGGGTTTAGATGCAACACTGAGAGACACAAACATACAATCATTAGATCAGCAACCAGATGTGACTACATTAAAGCCAACACAACTTACTGTACTTGCACATTCAGGCGTACTGCAAACTACAGTATAGTACATAACTCTAAATTAATTAAACATTAGTGCAAAATCCCTCACCATGAAAATCTTATTATTACCTTCTAACAAGTTATGCTGTGCATTTAGTTTTGATAGATCAAAACACAAATATATTAGCTTATGAAATCTAAAACACTAGACACATCTACATAGACAATATTACCCTGATTCAAGCTGTTTACATGGATGCTGACCAAAGAGAGTTTACATGCTTAAAGTATTTAATCAGAACATAACGTTGCCACCTTCCATCTGAAACTGTGTTTAATCTGTCAGAGAGGAGGAGAAGAGGGTTTTTTTATTCTTCTTTTTTTTTGTGAGGTTAGTTATAGTTGTTAGTTATCGTTGATTTTACCTTCTACGACTTTCTGACAAATCCCACATTCTGTGCTATGATTGGTTCCTTAAAGAGGACCAATTATACAAAAATTCAGGTTTAGATTATTTTGGACAGTCACAGGGGTTTCTACTGTGCATGTACTGTAAATCCGGAAAAGATGTTTTGATTGTTAAGATTTTTCTTGCTTTTTTCAAAAAAATCCTGCTCTTCAGATTTGCCTATTCTTTGACAAAAGGCACACCAATCCTGTCCGGCTCAGGGCTCTGCCCAGTGGGTGCAGAAAGATTATTTAGAGCTCGCCCATAGTGTGTGTGTGTGTTTCAGAGAGAGGGGGAGAAAGAGAGTTTATAGTTAGTTATACACTTCACATCTAACTTCAGATCTAAAGATGGGTATGTTATCAGCTAACCACTAACTTTTGGCCTTCTTTAGCTTTTAGTTGTGTTTAACTTTTATATTGTTTACTACTAACAATGTCACAATGAGTAAAAACTCTCTTTTTAGAAAGGAATGAAGCACAACGAAACTCAGGCAAGACAGAATGCACGATCTCATCTGATTTCAGCTGGAAAAGTAACATGCATATTTTAGAGACTTCTAAGACTTAGATTAACTTTTTTAAAAAGTAGTATACAGTAATTGGAAAGCTTTAAACATGTGTGAAATGCAAGTCAATCAGTGCCCTGTCCTCTGCTAAAGACAAAGTGCATCGATGACAGGGGATAAAAGTCTAAAGAAAAGACCGATGGGAAAGAGCTGTTGTCACAGAGTTTACCGATCAGGTATGGAAACAAATCTTTTTTTCAGAAACATAACACATCTCCTATGTGAAGCAAACATGCAAGGGAAGAATGCGAGATCTAAATTGGCCAAGTTTCCTCTGAATGACAATTGATATCATTGAAAGATTTGAATTTTAAAAACTTGCAAACACTACATAAAAGGTCATGAAATTGTATTTTGCAAACGTGTTTCTTTTTATCTGATAAAAATATAAATGTGTGCATATTTACAAAAAAACGAAGAATGGATCTGGAGACAAGTATTAAGTTTTATGAAAAATGTTTTGGCCGTTTTATTGCTATCATCTTTTATCTATTGAACAAATTATCAGATGTTTACAGCACTCCTTTTATGCTGGTTGAAAATTTATTCTGATTAGGCCAGATTGGGGCAAGCCATTAAAAAATTTATTGCTATTTCTTGTTCTGCTTGTGATATTCACATACCTGGTGTCGAGTGTGTCAGGGTATGCGCAGACTCTCAGGGTTTTGGAGTTAGAGCCCACAGCATAGAACGCCCCTGATGGATGGAAGGCCACAGCACGCACAGCTTGTGTATCCTCCAAAGTATTTACCGCTACAAACTTCGGCTTGGGCTTGTTTTCCTGAGATGCAGAGAAAATACACACAACAATATGATTCACATAGAAATGATAAGTAAATTTAATTTGTAGCAAAAAAGTATAATCACAAATAAACTGATAGACTTAATATGAGGAGTTCCTTCCTTATGAGGAGTTCCACACTTACTGGTTGTTTCCACTTGAAAAGTGCCTTTTAATAAACTATTCTGTTTTTTATCTATTTGTACAACAAAAATATGGTTAAATAACTGCATATGGTGATGTGGGGGCATTTTATGCCCCAGACTACATCTGTTCACAAGCAAAGCAATGAAAAATGGGGGATTTATCAACATTCATTGCATACAGCTTGGTGGACATGTGTGACAAGCAATTTCCATCCACTGAAAATTCTTAAACATTAATTTAGAACGTGTTCTAAATAAACTTATATATTCCACGAGTGCTGATATACAGCATAACAGCACTGGGATGTTGAACGATATGTGTCACAGATGTTCTAACAATCGTTAATTACACTAATTGTCGGTTGCCAGCATGGGTGAAAGTACTGTACAGTCTGCAGTACTGGAAAAAGGGCAGAGCAGCTACCTGCCAAAACCAGTCACAGAAGCACGTTCAGCAAGAAGACCCATCTGATGTTATGTCATCTTAAACTACATTCTGTCTCCTTCATTACTGCCTAAAAATAACTAAATAAACAAGGAAATCTAAATCTGTGGATAATAACCTGTTTTTGTGAAATAGTTGTATAAAAGCAATACATCACTTGAGGTTGTGCTGCACTGCTGAGTATTTTCAAGACTTTTCCTTTGTTAGTTAGGCAGATGAGCAGCTTTCTCTCCAACAGCCCATCTGTTCAGTGGGCAGTTGCCTGTTCTGATCCAGGAAGGCTTGGGTTCCTGTGGTGATGGTATTGAGGATCTTGCACATGGTGGGAAGACATGTGACTGGTCAATAAATAGCCTTGTCCATTTTAGGGAGCAGATAAATGATGCCTTGGGTTAGCCATTCAGGAAAAGTGTCTGGACCCTTGACACTTACTGAAAGTTCTAGGACTGTGCTAGCTCTTAGTGGATGCAGGACAGGTTCTTGTTTGGTTGCCTGTGCAATCTACAGTATGTACACCATGAACAACGTGGTTGATTTTGATGAGGTTCAGCAGTTCACTGATCTTGTAGTTGACTCAAGTTTATTGCTTTTTATGGCATTTTCATTTCTGCTGGATGTTTGCTCTATTGTTTCTTCATAGTTTCACCTACATCATTTTCTCTGGTTGGTGTTTCTGGGTAGTGTGGCAATGACTGAGTCTACTAATCTTGTTCTGATTGATGATTGAGTTCTGCTTCATTAACTGCTGGCCTGGCGATGGTTTTTGTCACCTGAGCCAGTTTCTTGTACCAGATGTACAGATCTGGCCATTAAGAATGCACGCTTTTTCCCGCGAGATCCCTCAATTTGGCACGCGCCATGCCGCGAGATCCCACAAGCAACATTCGGGAATTTAAATAAATGTGTTGTGCTTTACTGAATATCTGCCAGATGGCGCATGGAAGGACTAAAAAGCCAGACCAAGTACAACGAAGAATTGTGTATAATTAGTTAGCCTAAAACAATATTGTTTCCAATGCTGAAGCAAACATGAATTTTATTTTGTTTTACAAATAGATCTTTTATGATGAATGTGAATATATTCAAATAATTATGCCTGCCAACTCTCCTGACCTGAACCCCATAGAGAATCTGTGGGATATTGTGAAGAGAAAGTTGAGAGACGCAAGACCCAACACTCTGGATAAGCTTAAGGCCGCTATCGAAGCATCCTGGGCCTCCATAACACCTCAGCAGTGCCACAGGCTGATTGCCTCCATGCCACGCCGCATTAAAGCAGTCATTTCTGCAAAAGGATTCCCGGCCAAGTATTGAGTGCATAACTGAACATAATTATTTGAAGGTCGACTTTTTTTGTATTAAAAACACTTTTCTTTTATTGGTCGGATTAAATATGCAAATTTTTTGAGATAGGAATTTTGGGTTTTCATGAGCTGTATGCCAAAATCATCAATATTAAAACAATAAAAGGCTTGAACTACTTCAAGTTGTGTGTAATGAATCTAAAATATATGAAAGTCTAATGTTTATCAGTACATTACAGAAAATAATGAACTTTATCAGAATAAGCTAATTTTTTGAGAAGGACCAGTACTACTAACTGCTCACATAACTACATATGAAATGTAGACGTGCTGAGCTTCAGTTCATTGTGATGCGGACAAAAGGTCCAGGAAGGAAACAGGCTTCGTTATTTTACAAAATCTGAATATATTCAGTAAATTTATGAATTACACTCCAAGTATCAACTCCAACTATGAAGTCTGATTTATTTGATACCATTAAACATTTTGTTTATTTATATTTATACTTTGTTGGCAAAATACATTTTAGGCAGAGACACCTTCTCAGTCTTGTTAATTTATTTTAAACCCCTCAATTCTGCCAATTCCCCCTATCAGTGAAACCGGCTTGATAACTTCACACCCATCATGAATGAAAGGTGAGAAGAGGGATTACAGTAACTGGGAGTCTGCATGTGTTCACCTCAGAGCGCGCTGTCGTGTTGTATTCCACAAAAAGACTAAAACAAAAACAAAATCATGTTTGCTTCAGCATTGGAGACAATATTGTTTTAGGCTAACTTTATTGAAGATTATATACTTTTGTATTCTTTGTTGTACTTCGTCTTTTTGCACACACGTGTGCATCTTTAAATTTGAACAAGTTTGAGACTTGAGACTTGATTCCTGTCTCATTTGGGTAATGTCCTTGTCCTTTGGTCAATTTTTGGTTTTGTTGTCCACATAAGACCAGTGTGAGGTAGCTCGACATGATGTTCCTATGGTTCACCCATCAATCATAGGTATTCTTGAGCATTGTGGTTTTTTGATTCAGTAGGAGTATGTTTTACTTTTTTTTTGACTGTATTTTTCTCTCTAATTTAGTTATAGCCAATTCCCACCTGTCTCTCTGTTACGGCACTCTACCATCAAGGCACCTGCCAACCATTGTTTCAAATCTTTTGAAGGACAATGTAACACTCTCGAAGCAAAGCATTATCTATGGAATTATATTTCTGCTACAATCCTGCGCAAAAAAAAAAAAAAAAAAAATTCTTACTCATGCAAACTCTCTTGCATGCTCAAAATCTCTTTAATGCGTGTTCAACTATTTTATTTCATTTTCATGCTTAAACTCTCTCTGAAACAAAACTGTCTGGCAAAACACACACTAAAAACGAAAAAGATAAACTGTTGTCTAAACAAAGACAGTCATTTATAGTTATTATTGGAATATACTGTATTAGATCAAACCTTGATTCTACAGTAAACGTCACACAGAGACTCGCCCAAAAACAGGACCAAGGTACATAAGATTCAGCAATAAAACATACAAAAATTTATTCTTTACTTTAAACTGTTTATTTACTTTTAGAACGTTGAAACCAATCAGCGCACAAAAAAGACACATTTTTGTTTTGTTTTTTTTTTTGGCTAAAATTTTTGCATGGGCTCACAGGCTAGTATCACTATGATTGATTATTGATGTGAGTGAGAGTATGTCATTCCTGCTCCTAATCTTTCCTTCCTGCTATTTTTTTGTACTCCAGGAAGTAGCAGTAATATGTCAGCCACCCACACACACAAAAAATAAGCAATACTCTTACAAAATGCTCTAGATCTCTAGAAAATCCAAGCAGTTTGTATTTTCTGAAAAAGTTATGTAATATTTTTAATGAAATTCTGGGTTTTAGATCTTTTAAGCTTGTACGTTTACCTGAATAATTTAAAAAGTGTAAATTGATCCTGATCCGATTCAGCAATTCAAGAAAACTAAAATCACACAGCTTTACTCCACCTGTTCACTGGATGAGCAGGTTCGAGTAACTTTTTTGATTCCTGCCTGATGTTTCACTTGAGATCGTGGCCTCTGTCAACCAGCAAAATAACAAACGTGGTATAGTATGAGGATCTAGTACTTCTTACTGTATATATAGCTGTCAAAGGCCTGTTTAATTTCTGTATGAATGGTTTACAAACGTGTGTGCTCTGTCCATGTCGTGAATGGGGAATGGAGGGGTGTTGTCTTCTACAGACATTATTTTTATTATTATTATTACTCTTGTTCCTACAATAAAGTCAAACTTATAAACACAATATGTCCAGGTACAAACCTCAGTTCCTTTAGTACGTGTCATACTGCTATCCATCTGTCCTCCACCATCCCTCTGAACACTGCAGAACAAAAGCAAGTCCTCACACATCCTAATATATTAAACACATACCAATCTTTAGATAACAAATACTTTTAAGATTACTGCACAAAAGGTAATTATTACAAAAACAAAACAGCTGTAATTAAGTCAGCTAGATAATGTATGCTACCAGTCAAAAGTTAGGACACACCTTCTTTTAATTCCATGGTCTTTCCTGATTTTTCTTTCTTTCTACAGTGTAAGATAATGCTAAAGTTGTCCTAAATATGCAATAATCTCTTTTAATGGCTGATACTGAGATGTGTCTGCTACTTATCCTCTGTAAGGCCTTCATAACGCCTCTAATCTGAAGTGCTGTTAATTGGTGATTTTTTTTTTGGTGATGCTGGTAACCCTAAATGAACTGCTCCTTTGCAGCAGTGGTACATTCTGGTCTCTCTACCGTGGGATGGTCTTTATAAGAGCCAGTTTCACCATGGTGCTTAAATTGGCAAAGACACTTGACAATCATGTCAAGAACATGTTTGTGACCTTCATGTCTAAAAAAACAACTGAATGTTGTCTTACTTAATTACCTAATGCCATATGTGTTCATAGCTTAAAAAAATCCAGTATTGTTCTAGAATGTAGAAGATAAATCCAAATTTGTGTCCAAACTTTGACTGGTACTGTACAACTGCTACAACTTGTCATAACAAGGTGATTTTTTTGATAAAATAAAAAATATAACTATTCGAACTGCCGATCTCCGGATGATAGGGCGAGCACTTTACCACTGCGCCACTCGGAGACCCTAAGACAACCATTTCTATTGCTTGTGAAGTGCAGGTGCAGCAGCTCTTGGGGTACAAACATAATAAATGCACTGTTTAAACTGACATACCTGTGTACTGTAGACAGAACATAAACTATTAAAAATTATTCAGCAAGTGGATTAACCACCATGTGTATTAATTTACAAAAAAACTGTTCATATGTTCATATGGTTGTACCTACCTACTTGGGAGCAAGGGGGCCTCGGGGGTATATGGAACAGCTGCCCGACCACTGTTTCTCAGAGGGATGCCGGTGCTAAGCCCCGCCCCATCTTGAAGTGTTGTGTCTGTTGCACCCCCTGAAGTTCCTCCTGCCTCTCCTTCTCCTCCACCATTACACTGTAGAGAGAGGGCCTGCACCTCCTCGCCCAGATCATCCATTCCAACATTCAGCTCCTCCAGCTTCTGAATGGATCTGCAAACACAAACATACGCACACATACAATTTGTCATTATTAATCTACAGGTTATATATTACATTTGCAACCTAATGTTCTACTTTTTAATCTCTCTTAAGCATCAGATCTGCAGACACACAATGCAAAGATGTGAGCACTGGCATGAGGGTGCTTGTGCATAAAAAGGTATCCAGGTTGTAGGTAAACAAACTAGTACTGCATGTAAGTTTCCTAGCAAGAGTAAATACTACATAATCTGTGTATATACTGTAGTTTCAGCATTGAATGCAGCATTTCATTGCTCTAAAACAATATATCTTTCTGGTTATATCAGCTTTGCCTTTGAGCAACTGCGCATCAGCCTAAACTCAAACTCTTTTGTTCCAGGTGTAAGGTTAGTGTTTTATCCATCCTTATTTTATGACTAATAACAGCTGCCAGTTAAACTAGTAACATTCCAAGGATAACATGTCTAGACAAGGATTACAGATTATTAACAGATATCATGCTGACTAAATTCTAACGCTAAAATAGTTTTGCGATTGAGCTCGGACACCGAAACAGGTCAGTTATATTTGGAGAACATTTGATGCCAAAAAGTTACAATCTGACCTGTTGAGGAAGGTCTCAGTGAGGTTGTGCTTAGCAGTGGGTGAAATCTCCTGCTGCTGGACTCCACCCTCTAGCAGCATCTGCTGGTATAGCTGCCTCTGCTGCTGCTTCTGTTCCAGGTGCTGCTGCACACGTAAGCGCTGCCTGTAGTACTCCTGATACTGTTCCATGGAGTCACGCAACTACATGAAGAACAAGTAGAGATAGAGAAGTAAAGAGAGACAAAGACACAGACAGAAGTAAAGAAATATAGAGAGAGAGTGATAATGAGAGTGTAAGTGAGAGAGAATTTTATATATTTCACCTAATCGTATTATGTAGGCAGCTGTTTAACAGCTGGTTGGTAGTCCTTGGAAATAACATTTAACCTGAACTTATCCTGCATAATTAGTTCCTAAGTTTGTTTTTTCTAAATAAAATGGATGGAAAAAAAATTATTACAAGTTACAAGTACATACAGTTATGATACAGTTATCATACAGCCATGATGCATGCACATTTGTGTAGTTAAAAGCAAGTATATTTCCACCCTTAGACTACACATCTTACAGGAGAAGGTTTGCATTCATATAGTGTAGAGGCATAGTACTGTAAGTCCACTGTAATGGTTTTGCCATTGCAACAGACCATTTCCGAGCTGCGATTCTTAAAGTGCCTCAATGTCAAACTGAAGACACAGTTCTAAGTGTCTTAGGTAGGTTTGTATAGCCGTAGGAAACTTGTTAGTGAAGTGAATTTGAAAAAATGCTTCAATTCATTTGGGAGCACAGGAACTGAACTTACGAGCAACGGAAATGGAAAGGTCTTGTGGTCCAAATTTGTCCTATTCCACAGCACTGGGTGTGTTAGGGTAAAAAGCAAAGCGCACGATGCAACAAAAACATCATGCACAGTGCTCGCCTCTGATGATCTGGTGTTGCTTTGATGGGTCAGGTCTAGACTTAGCACTTAATGTACTGAATGATCAGGAATAACATCTCATCATTTTTTTCTTCCCTGATGGCAAAGGCATATTTCCCAAACACAGATTGTGGAAAAGTGGTAATAATATTTACGACAATTGGCAGACATCCAGAGCGACTTACTGTAGATTTTTATCTCATTACTGTATATATCTGAGCAGTTGAGGGTTAAGGCAAACTTGGTTGTTGTGATGTTTGAACCTGAGACCTTCTGAACCGTAGTTCACTACACTTTGTGCCATAATCAAAGATAGAACAAAAATGGTGGAAGAACAAAATATCGTGACTGTTTTTTTTTGGCCTGGGGGGTGTAGTATGTGGATTATCTCATATTTGTATGAATTATGATTTTGCAGCAATCACAGATTCAACGTATCAGATGTGTTTTTGTGAGACAGATCTGGTTGACATTTGACAATGCACATTATGGTTGACATTTTCCATTCTCTAAAGTGAATTTTATCCCACTCTGCTAAATTAAATAGAGAATGATTCCAAATGAGAATCATTCCAAACCTGGCCAAGTCAAACCTTTTCTTTCCAGTTTATTCTTGTTGTAGTTCATGTTACTGCCAATCTGCTTGATCATAGCAACAATGTCTCCTGGATGTTGGGCTGTATTTGGTTTGTGATTCGACCAAATTACTCAGTTTTAGTCTCATCAGACCACAAAATCTTTTTCTACAACCTCTCAGATTTTTTTTTGTTTGTTTCTGACATCTCTGGTCACTCTCCAATAATGGGCAGATCTGTAAAAAGCTGAGGATATTGTTCATGTCTACACAGGTTTTGCTAGTTCAGTCAGTGAGCTCTATAACACTGTGTCTTGGACACTTCATGAATAATTGCCCTTGCTCAAGCTTTCAGTTTGGCCTGATCTTGGGTATGTATGTAGTAGTGTAGAGCCAAAGTTGTTTTTTTGTCCACTTTAGTATAATGGTTCAAAATTTTGCTCATCTTTTATAACCGTCTCAATCCTTATCCTGCATGTAATTTTAAATTAAATCCAATTAATTCACATTTGCTGACCTTGACAGCTGGCTGCTATATTATGTGGTTAGAGAATCAGTTGATGAAATACCTCATTCTTCTCTGCAGAGGGAGTGGCTGGGGCATCCTGACCTGGAGCAGAGACTGGACGAGAGTTCTGGGAACCACTCATCATTTTATCTGAAGGGGTTTCAGTTCTGGAGCTGTACAAATGAAAAAAAAAATTAATTCTTAATTTTTAGTTCTATTTAAAGATTTAAAACATGTTTCTTTATGCTCATGAATACACATTTTGTCCACACTTTTTAGAACATTGTGTGTAACTCTCAAATGGATAAATGTACCAAAATAAGTTGCATCAAGTAACAAACCCAAAAATGATCAAATACAGTACCTACAGTAATTTAGCGCTGATTATATAGACTTATTCATGCCATTAAAAGACTTGCATGTTTCTTACTTAAACTGTGGTTTACTGGTTTTCTAAAGCAAGGCTAACTTGGACACAGGGATGGATGTTTAAGGAGAAGTAAATACATTTTTGAATGCCGGTGCACGGCTCAACAACGGCCTAGAAAGCCTAGAATAGTTTGCATCCTAGACTCAATTTCAGTTTACCAGCAGTGATTACATGACCCCTGGGGGTTTTGGGCTTTGTGTATATACATGGAAACGTAAATGGCGGTGCCGTGTATCAGGATAATAATGCAGCAATACACACAGCAAGACTGGTGACAGAGTGGTTTGATGAACATGAAAGTGAAGTTGAACATCTCCCATGGCCTATACAGTCACCAGATCTCAATATTATTGAGACACTTTGGAGTGTTTTGGAGGAGAGAGAATCAGGAAACGTTTTCCTCCACCAGCATCACTTAGTGACCTGGCCACTATTCTGCAAGAAGAATGGCTCAAAATCCCTCTGGCCACTGTGCAGGACTTGTATCCGTCACTCCAAAGACAAATTGATGCTGTATTGGCGGCAAAAGAAGGCCCTACACCATACTAATGAATTATTGTGGTCTAAAACCAGGCGTTTCAGTTTCATTCTTTTTTTGGGGGGATTTTCCCCCGATTTTCTCCCTAATTTAGTAGTATCCAATTTCCAATTTCTGTATCCAATCCGATCATGTGTTTCCTCTGAACCATGTGACGACAACCGTCCTCATCCTTTCGAACTGCTCGCTCACACACCTTTGGGGGCGGCGTAACACACTCGGCCCTGATTGGCTGTAGAGCCGTGATTAATGTGGGAGCACTAAGTACCTCTCATCCCTCCCAACTGACAGAGCTCGGCCAATCACCTCTCTCTAGGCCTCCGGCTGTGAGAGGTTACAGCATCACCCGGGAATCGAACTCCGGATGATAGGGCAAGCACTTACCACTGCGCCACTTGGAGGCTTCAGGCATTTCAGTCTCCCCTATATATACACACAGAATTTGCTGGTATTTAGTGGAATCCATTCTTCCCTCCACCCGTGCAATGTTTTCTGTGCCACTGGCTGCAACACAACCCCAAAGCATGACAGATCTGTCCCCATGCTTAATAGTTGGCAAGGTGTTCTTTTCATGAAATGCTGCTCCTTTTTTCTCCAAACATGCCTTTGCTGATTGTGTTTGAGTTCTATTTTACTTCATCAGTCCACAGCACGTGTTTCCAAAACAGGCTCCTGTAGATGTTCTGTTGCATATTTCTGATGTTGGATTTTATGATGGGGACGGAGGTAAGGTTTTTTTCTGCTGCCTCGTCCATGAAGGTCTTGTGGAACGGTGCACCACCACTCCTGAGTCTGCTAAATCGTCCTGCAGGTTTTTTGCAGTCAAATGGGGGTTTTGATTTGCCTTTCTGACCAGCATACGAGCAGTTCTCTCCGAGAGTGTACCTGGTCTTCCAAATCTCCACAGTTACCCTGAACTGCCATCTCTTAATTACATTTCTCACTGCGGAAACTGCAAGCTGACAACGTTTTGCTATCTTCTTGTAAGCTTCTCCTGAATTGTGGGCATCAATAACTTGCATTTTCAGAGTCTTCCACAGCTGCTTAGAGGAACCCATGGTTGCTGAGCGTCCGCAAGTGTGTGCACAAGGTTTGAAGAGTCATTAGTATTTGTAAAGGTTTGAAATTGGCATTTACTAATGACAGCTGTAGCCATACATCAGATCTAACGAGCTGATTAAGGTCTGAAACCTTGCAAAAAGAATCTGAGACTCTGGAACTCTTAGGGTTCCCAAACTTTTGCGCAGTGCCATAATAATGTTTTTACTTTTTATTTTTGTTCAATTTATGGCATAAGAAGCAACTACGCATCAGTGTTTGCTGAAAATATTGTGCATTTTCGAAGAGTGACTGTGTTAACATCTTTTCAATTACAAAATCACCAAAATATGTTATTTATCAAGGGGTGCCCAAACTTTGTGTGCAAAGTCTATATATACACACACACATATACACACACACATATGCATATATATACATATATATATACAGTATATATATCACTCACATAATTTATTCTAGTACTCATTATTTTTCTTTCACTGATCACTTTATTCAGTTTTGGCTTGCAGTTCTATACCACACCTTATACTATAACGCATTCCATCTTTTTGTAGTTTTGCATTTGCTTTTTTTTTTTTAATACAGTATAAATTTATTTATTACCTTTTTATAATTTCCGTTTAATATTTTGAAAAGAATTTAATTCAACATGCCGTACTATATAAACAGAACCTCACCTCTCAGGTGACTCCTCAAAGATGCTTTGGCATTGCGACTCCTCCATCATCAGACTCCGGCTCAGGTTCTGCCCCCCAGGGTACTGGAAGTTGGCAAAGGAATGTGACATGGGTGATGCTTTCCCCACCTCAGCAGCTCTGGTCCCTCCTCTTCTCTCCATGCCAGACAGGCCATAAGCGAGGCCATCCAGCACTGGGTTGAGCGAGCGGGACATGTAGGTGTCAGCTGACTGTGGGCGGCGCAACGGAGACGCAGGGCACGGAGAGAGTTTGCTGACAAGCGGCGTGAGCAAGTCAGCGTGGGCCGCTCGTACTGGCTTAACGACTCGGTCCACGTGCACATTGAGCACCTTTTGCTCAAAGGCGCAAGAGAAGACACTAGGTGACAGGTTTCGCAGCCATGACAGAAGACTCAGGTCAGGTTCATCAGAGCCATTGCCACAGAGCACATCAATACCCAGCAGCACCTCAGCTTCACTGATCTCCTCACCTGTGGCCTTGCTCTGGCAGAACTCAACACAACACTCATACAGCACACCCTTAACCAGCAGCTGAAACAGGCGATCTGCACCTGCACGGAAACCTGCCTCACTCAATTTGCGGTCAGCTGGAATGAACTCGGCCACCATTGAACACGACTCTTCAAAGCAGCGTACACGTGCCGTGCTTGGGTTCCAATCCCTGAATTCAGCATGGTTGGTAAGACGAGGGAGGGTGAGGAGAAGGCAGAGCTTGCTGTAGTCATCTTTGGAGGGACAGAATTCTTCCAAAGCATGAAGGCATTTTACAGCTTCCTGCATTGTAATTTCCAGCTGAGGGGATGATAAAGTAAGAAGACAAAAAATGTGCATGTGCACTGCTATAAATAAAAGTTTAATTTTAGGATAGTCATGTGAAGGGTTTTGAGACTGATGGACTGTTTACAAACGATGAACGGGGTACATGTCAGAATGAATCAGTGGTACTCACATGCTGTGGCTCATCCTCAGCTGACATGGCATTATTGACACAGAGAGCTTCCAGAAACTTCTGCTTAAGTACAATGTAGCGGAATCTGCAGGCAAAATATTATTAAGAAATGCATATCAAAGGGCATATTTTTATGATAATCATGCAAGCAAAAGACATAGGATGGGCAGCATGGGGGGGCAGCTATATGGTTAGTATTTTCATAATCACTGCACATCACTGAAAAAAAAAAGCTTTTGGTCAGAATGATTATTATGACATAATTAGGGGTGTTGACGATGTATAAAATCAACCTCTTTTATTCACTTAGTGAGTGCACGAGCAATCACAAGTTCATGATTAAATTTCCAATTCATCGTCTATACGGGTTACAGTCTGTGTTACAGACGGGCCTGAAGCCTATCCCAGGGAACTTTAAGCACGGCCAATTATACACTACGGCTCTGGAAAAGCCAAACAATCTGCACCACATGTCTTTGGACTGTGGGAGGAAACTAGAGTACCTAAAGGAAACCCACCACGGACGGGCTTACTGAAACTGCAACTCAACTGAAAAGTAAAGTATTCATTCAGTTGCACTTAGTTCAATAGACTTTGTCAGTTATGCACATTTCTGACCATGGGAATAGCAACAACAACAACAACAAAAAAAGTACAAAAATTAATTTTAAAACACAAAGGAGCACAGAATCATTTTGTCAGGAAACTCCATACACACAGGCAAGAGTCTGAACCCTGGAGATGCAAGGCAACAGTGCTAACTACTGAACCTCAGTGCTGCCATGATTAGATTTTACTTACTAATTTCATTTTAGCTGACAAAATTAAAAAAATTAATTACTAAAATGAATAACAATAAACAGACACAAACAGAGATAGGCTATATAACAGTTCATTCTTTGTACAAATAAAATTGTCAGCTAGTGAACTTGATCGTCTGTCTAAACATTTAACCAATTTTTTTGACTCATTATTGTACAGTAAATACCAATAGCTGTGGTTCAGATTCTTCATGTTTGTTGTATAAAATACACATATGTGGAAATTACCATCACTGTAGTATTTCTTCAATACAATATATTGTTATGACTTTTTCAGCGAGTGAAAATGTCACTTTGCGCCCCCTGGCGTAATTTCACGAATTGCTTTGAAATGCAACTGATTTATTTTGGCCGCTGTCGTTTTGTCGCGGCAGTAAGCGCGGCGATAAAAGACATTGCCCTTGTCTACCTGCTGTAAATGTTCCAAGTTCTATAGGTCAACAATACGACTGAAATATTTTCACATGGTTTGTTGTGTGTATAAGCAAAGAACAAATTATGCTTTTCCCCATAATAATGTATCTATAATCTCATACATATTCAGTAGCCCCGGTTGAATTGTTCGTATTTTATAGATATTCATTCAGTTGCACTTAGTTCAATTGTTAAGTGAGGTAGCCCATTCAGACTGATAGAGACTTTGCCAGTTCTGCACATTTCTGACCATGGGAATAGCAACTGAGCCCAAAAAAGCCCCATAATAATTTCAAAACACAAAGGAGCACAGAATTATTTTGTCAGGAAAACATTACTCACAAGATGTCGTTTACAGCAAAGAGAAAGAGACAACGCCTCACCTTTTCCTGTCAAACTTCTCCATACACTCCAGAGGCTGAATAAACTGCAGCACCTCGTCCCACTGTCCATCTAGAATAAGCTGCCTGAGAGAGGGACAGAGATGAGAAAGATGCATGTCCAAGTCTTAGACCATTTGTGCATATGTTGAATTTCCTGATACACAGAAACTTGAAGAAAAAAATGTCCAAAATGGTGTGTAGATTTTTGCAAGAGCCACATTTCCCACGTACATGATGTTTCTACATTCTCCTTCATTTTCCTGTTCATTCTCAGGGTGTGAACTGAGACTCATGTACTGTACTTAAGCCACAAAACCCTCATGCTATCATAAAAACCCCAGTATTTCCACACACTGCTCACCTTCAGTCAAGCCCTTGCTCTTAAACTGGCCACAGACTGATCCAGTGACATCATCAGGATACGATGAATATACACCAAGAGGGAGAGATTCCCAAATAGATCTACAACTTAACCTAGTCTATATAAACCCGCACTGCCACTGCAAACAAATACCGTAACACCTCTTGCCCTCCTTCACGATAATAAAATGAGTTTATGCTACATTTTTTTAAATCAACATAGCAGAATTGAGAATTGTTTTGCAAAAAGCATTAGAACTTAATAGAGAATAATTTGTGTATGTTTTCTTTGAGTCACAAGGGTGTTAAAAAGCATACAATCCAAAGTACTTGGTCATAATAGTGTTTTTTTTATTTTTATAAAACACTAACACACAGACTTTTCTAAAAAAAATAAAAAATCAGCCACAATTGTGTTTGTGGCAATGAAAATATGTTTTTTTACAATAACATGTTGGATGAGTTTTAATAAATAAAAATAGGAAGTTTTTGCTTTAACACTGTTAAAAAGGGGGGTGGGGGGCAGGTTTGTTGTTTTGCACATAAAACCTTTCACATTTAAAGGCTAGTGAAGATCACAATAGATATTAAAGACAATAATAACTGTTGAGTTTACACTGAATCATCAACACTACTTTCACCTAGATACTTGTTGTCAATGCCTTATAATAGAAGTCCCGCATTGCTGTGGTAATTGGCTGATCTGTTCAGGTTTGTCAATATGTCTTCTCCTGCTGATGCCAGCAAAAGACTTTGAACGCAAAGTAAAGAAAGCAAAACAAAACAATATAAAACTGTGTTATGAATATTCAGAGATAATATTATAAGACTAACCAGGTAGTGATGTCATTTATCATTTTTATAATTAAAAATTTTTTTCTTCCATTTTTCATTCATGCATGATGGATTGTTCAGTTCTTTAAATGGTGGCTGATATCTTTTACTGTTTTATACTCTTAATGGTGATTAATAAACAGCATGGTCTTCAGAAATGTTTGTTCCTTTCATGCCATTGTATACCTGAATTGAAGCCAAAATACTGTACATTTTTAAACAATGGCATAAAAGAAACATTCCAAATATAATTGACCACTATTTCAATATCTGCCTTATCTTGATCACATAATTCACAGTTTACAGACTACTTTATTTTACTTTTTTTAAAACCACTACAGCCTCCATGCTAAGAGTTAAGATGCTGGGGTGGAAGAATGGTGAAAAAATAGATGGTGTCATTGTTGTTGTTGTCATTATTATTATTACTATTATTGTTATGTATAAAAAATTTATTTAGCTACACTGAAAAAAAAATGATGCACCAAACAGTTATTATGGAAAATTATAATTTAGTCATTCGTATTAAAAGCCACCATTCATTTTTGTTATTGACATCCCCCAACTTGAGGCTCACAGAAAAATACAAGTTCCTAAATGGCAATAGTGACACTGTTGTGGTTTACATCTCAAAATTTATATAATTTCTGACAGGACTTGAAGGCAGCAATCAGGTTGTACACAGTGCAATTATTACTGAATACTGATTTAGAATACACTGCACTACTCAGAAATAGTATAGAATTTGTCACAGTATAATAAATGAGGATAGAAACATCTGCAGTTGGGGTCAGACGTTTACATGCACCCATCATGAATGTCATGGCAATGTTGGTCTTGCAATAAATATGTGGGGCAAAATGACTGTACAATATACACCTTTGACAGAGGAAAACCCCAGTAATATGAAATTTATTTCGTGTTTTAAAATCAACAAAGGGTCAAAATCATACATACGTTATCTAAAATATATGTACAGCACACCTTTTATTCAGGTGAATGTCCCTTACCAAGTTTCACACTTAGCAGATACTTCTAGAAGAGTTCTGGTTGATCATTTGACCTCTTGTCTTGGTAGAATTGGTTGTGTCCAATTAAATTTCTGGGTTTCTGGGTGTAAACATGGTCCACAGATTTTCTCCAAAAGCTTAAAGTTAGCTTGCTTTATCCATTCCACAACTAGTTTTGATGTGTGTTTGGGGTCACTGGTCACTGTCCTTTTGGAACACAAAATTTTGTTCAGGTTTTAACCAACTAGCTGATGATCTGAGATTATGCTTTCCTTTAGTATTCCATCCACGTTTTGTATTTTGTTCCACTGGCAGAAAAATAGCCCCAAACCATGATGCTAACATCATGCTTAACAGTTGGTAGAGTGTTCTTTTAGTTGAATGCATCACCTTTACATCTACGTTATGTCACACTTTCCTCCAGAAGGTTTTGTCTTTGTCCATGTGGTCAACTGCAAACATTAGTTGAGTTTGAATGTGTTGATTTTGGAGCAGGGGTTTCTTTCTTGGACGACAGCCATTTAGTTCATGAAGAGATGAAACATAGTGACACTGGTGTTCCAGCAACTTCTAGTTCAAGGCAGGACTGTGCTTTTGGAAGTGGTTCCTGGGTATTCCTGACCATCCAAAACAACTTCATTTTGGGTTTTCCACGACTACTAAAATTTTTTACTTACATGCAATCTGATCTTGCAGTTTTGTGACTTCCAGCACCACTGAGTGAATATTCAAAGTGTGTGTACATATATAGGAAATAGGTACGTATATAGAATCTTCACCCTGCGGCGATACTGTATCAGAATACCCTAAATAAATTGAAACTTGGGAGTTTTCTTCTTTTAAAGACACATGTTGCACTGGTTCAAAGAAATCATGTAAATCCAAATTCGGCCATGTGATTCATTCTGTTGTTAAGTGAATGTAAAACTTTTGATGAGAACTGCATAAATTATGTAATAACTCTAACCCCATCTACTCAGAGCTCCAGAACTAACGTTAAAAATCAATATATAACAATGATTCATTTATCCAGGAGTCTTCCAGAGAGTGTTTATGTGTGTGAGGCTCAACCTGAGAAAGAGCATATCATCTGAGTAGAGGCCATTGATTACTCCACTCTCCTTCTCCAGGGCCAGCATGCTGATGTGCAGCTTCCGTGAGTTCAGGAAGTCCAGGATCACCTTAATGATCTCCACCTCCTTTATGTTGATGGTCTCCTCAGCTGTCATGGTGTCAGACTTCTACATATATAAATAGAAAAAAAAGAAAGAGAAAGAGAGAGAGAGAGAGAGAGAGAGAGAGAGAGAGAGAGAGAGAGAGAGAGAGAGAGAGAGAAAGCAAAACAGCCAGAGGGAGAGATATTTTCATCCCTGCATACTGTACATATCAGCGTGACTTGTTAGCAGTACCAAGTTAAAGAAAAACTTTTGCATCAAAGCGGTATCAACACTAGTGTTTCAGAGTCTCGTTCTGACGCAAATATATTGTAGATATTCTTAGAATTCTAAAAGGTTATAATGTTACTCATATTCTTCCTCTGGGTATCACTTTTTAGCAGCATCTACTCAGCATGCAGTTTTTGTAGCCTTTTATTGAAGATGGTTGGATATCGTGTACAGGGAATATAAAAAGTCTACACACCCCTGCTAAAATTATGTTTTTTGTGATATGCTGAGCTAAGATAAACCATGCCAGATATTTTTTTACCCTGGAATATCTGCAGGAAAATCTGTCATGTACTGGTAACTCCCTGCATGGGGCAAAACCTCCTTCTTACATGTCTGAGCTACTGTATGGAGCAGGGTGGCTACATAAAGCCGTTTCTCAGAGGAATAATAAAAAAAATAAAATAAAAAAGTTCACTTAAACCAGCCCAAATGTGGACAAGCGTGTTACACTCTGATGAGACCAAGGTAAGGCTTTTTGTGTAGAATTCTATAATATGTTTGGCAACTTTTAACCCATGGAACACCATACTCATACTAAAACATGGTGGTGGCAGTATCAAGCTGTGGGGCTGCTTCTCTTCAGCAGGGACTGGAGCTCTAGTCTAGATAAATCATGGATAGCTCCACATACTAGTCTCTTTCAGAACAAAACTTGTGAGTTGCTGTTACAGCTGAACATTAGGAAGAATTTCCTCAACACCTAAAATGATGCCAAACAAGCCAGCCCAAAGCACATTTGAGATCATCAAAGTTATTGAATCAATGGCTTTAGAAGAAAGACCAACACTGTTGAAATGACCCAGAGCCCAGATCTATTCCTATTATAAAAACTCCAAAATGAAAAACTACTTAAGGTATAATGCACATTTTTTTAACCAGATATTTTTTTCCGCCCACATACAGATTCAGTCGCCTGTGTGCTACCATTACCTGTAAATGGAGTGTGCGGTCAACTCGCTGCCGCTCCTCACGCTGCTCCAATGTTTTGGCAGCCTTCACTTCTGGTTACCGTATGCGCCGTCGTTGTAAACGCTCCGCAGTCTGATCCAGGGTTTCAGTAGCCCTGAGCTCGGCCTAGACGATGCTGCCTACTGTTACATTCAGGGAGGACGCTGCAAACTGTTACAGTCGAGGAGGGACACCTGACACACACTCACAGCATGACATAAAAGTTGATGATGACGCCGCCTACGGTTGCATCCGGTGAGGAAAGCCTTTGACACACCTGTGACGGAACACGCAAACACACAAACATTTATGTGAAGCTTCTGCAGTCCCACTGAGCTAAATTGAGTCTATATCTTTCAAAGTTATGCTGTTTATAGTACAAATCTAACTATTTTCTTTCCCCAGGAAATACTTCTGTGGTGTTATACATAAAAAGAAAAGGCTTCCAAAACGTGACTGAAATGAGATTCAACCAGCGATTCACTTTTTTAACACAACAAAGTCGAGTTCCCTGGCCATGGACCCAAAATTTTTATGTTTTGTTCCCCAAGCCAAGATGAAGCCGAGAGAGAAGTGGCTTCTTTGCTGCCCTTCTTGAAATGTGCGAAGTGGAACGCGACCATCGGGTCTGTGTCATGCCAACAGTAAAGCATCCCGAGACCATTCATGTGTGGGGTAGCTTCTCGGCCAAGGGAGTGTGCTCACTCACAATTTTGCCTTAGAACACGGCCATGAATAACGGATGGTACAAAAACATCCTCTGAGAGCAACTTCTCCCAAACATCCAAGATCAGTTTGGTGATTAATGCCTTTTCCAGCATGATGGAGCACCTTGCCATAGGGCATATGTGATAACTAAGTGGCTCAGGGAACACAACATCAAAATGTTGAGTTTGTGGCCAGAAAACTCCCCAGACCTTAATCCTATTGAGAACTCGTGGTCAATCCTAAAGAACAGGTGGACAAAACAAAGACCCACGACACAGCCGAAGTATTTTCCACAAAATAAACTGTGAATTCAACGTAACCTTAAAAGATACAACTGAATCTAGAGCAGCTCAACTCCAAAAGCTTGTGTTACTTTATGTTACTAGTTTTTACTTGTCAAAATACAACCGTGGCCAAAAGTTTTGAGAATCATACAAATATTGTATTTCAATATTAAAATTAACAACCATGTGGTAAACAGAAAACACTGACACCCTGTTAAGAAGCAGCACACGGTCAAGCACTAGTGTTTGGAACCATGGTTGAAACACCCTAATAATTGTGCAAAATCCTGCACAAGGACAAGAGAGCTCTTCAAAGTTCTTGCAAGGGGCCCGTTTTCAGCAGAGTTTCATTCCAAACATGCAGTTCTTTCTCAGTTGGAATAAACTGCGGCCTCGACCCTTAGTGGATAGGATTAAGATTAAAATTACATGATTACATCGCATGAGGCTGAACACAGCATGAACAAGGACATGAGCTGACACACAGTACTGGTATCCAGCGAATACCAGCATCATACTGGAAAAAGTGGTATCGTGCTGCCTCTAATCGGTAATAAAATTGCTGCTATTACTAATTGATGTTGTATGTGTAACAGCACAACAAAGAAAATCATTAATGTAATAAAACAAACACAAACTGAAACATGTAACTTCAGTGTCATTTAAATTATTTGTAACTGGTCTACAAACCAGTAGAAATGAAAAATCAAATCAGTTAAAAATGTCACTCTTGTATAGCCAAATTGACTCTAAAATCAAAAAGAAATTAATTATATTTATAACAGAGATCAGCACAAAGTTGGTTATGTCCATCATGTCATAACTGATGTCGTGCCTAGTGCATTAGCTTCTGAGCGGTGCAACAAAAACTTATTTTGTATTGTGTTACATTAGCAACTTTTTTTGCGCATTAAAAAGACTCCAATTGGCCTTTTAAGTCTCGAAATTCACTCATTACATACGCATGCTTACGATTGTTCAACACAGCCTCTCAAGAGGTGGTAATTTTGCCATTCGCTATTTCTTTCTAATCCTACCGATGATGCTCTGAACAATTCATGCACTGGAATCCTGTGTGGTAGGAGTGAATGATTTTGTCTAAAAATAACAATTACGGCAGATGACATAAAAATGCAGCTTTTTTTTTTATTAAATTTTTAAAGTTTAAATTTTAAACTCTTGTATTTTAAGTAATGTTGTATAGTTTAAATGTTGCGCTTGGTATTTAAGTGAGAAAACTAATACTATGAGGTAGTATCAACAGGTTTTGAGACTAGTCACAGGGAGCACCGACCTTCATAAGTCAGTTTGCCAAAAGGCATCGTCCCATGTACATAGGGAGCTGTGTAACTAGTGTTATTCAAACCATGTGCATTACCACGTCAGCTATTTCATCACAGACAGAACAAAGAGAACGACGACAATGCATCCTGTCACCGAGCTCTCCTCACACATGAGTTTCTTGACAGACACAACATGATGTCACTTCTGCACCCACCCCACTCGCCAGATTTGGCTCATGCAGACTTCATCTTTTCCTAAAGATGATGATCCAGCTCAAAGGTCGCCGTTTTTACACATCTGCAAAGATTTACCGCGATTTACAGAACGTGCTTGACGCGCTTCAAAAAGAAGACTTCCAGGACATAGTCCAGAAGTGCTGCAGCACTGTATTTCTGTGCAAGGGGACTATTTTTGAAGGTGATAGTGTGCAAACGTAGAATAATAAAGTATTTTCTTGTAAACAGAGCAAATATTGAAACTTTAGATACCACCTCGTATAAGGACTAAGGTTGGGTACCAACCGGAGTTTTTACGATAACGGTGCACAATCAATACGTTTCAAAAAGGACACCGGGGCGTATGGTTCTTAAACCGATAATAATAATAAAAAAAAAGCCAAAAAGGTGACTACCATTGAAGAACGGCTTTTTATTGAAAAAGGCAAAAATAAAATAAACAATATATTAAAAGTTTAAAGGATACATAAATGTAAGGATATACAAAACACAACTAATTTACATCGTATCTACCCCAACTACAATAATTTAACACCAATAACAGCAGTAGTTGGTGAACATGGTGTGCCACAAACCAACTTCAAATTTCAAGCAGAAAATTGACCATAATTTCCCTATCTCGCAAAACACGACACCTCTCCTGACTTTGCCTGGGTTGGTCTGACTGGGGTCAAGGACGCCCACACTGCCAGATGATGTCCGCAAGCTGTTAAACATGATGCATCACTTGGCTTTTAACTTCATCCCAAATGTTTCATTGGGTTTGATATGATTCCCCCTTTACATGCAACTGTTGAAAGACATTTGTTGCATGTCACAGTGTTGGAATCCTTTGTTGTGAAATTCAGCCACACATTAGAACGTTTAGCTTTACAGTAGGTTAATTTAAATTTAAGTGTGTTTAGCTTAGCTAACGCTACGTACCTGCTGCCATCAGAGAAAGTAGAATTACTGCGTATTAGAACTTTCTTCTTCATTGTTGACGTGCAATCTGGAAAATTTTTCTCACGCCCGGTGGGGATGATGTTTCAGGGAACCAGAAAGTGAGGCGTGGAAATCTGCATTCTGATCCAGTTCTAGTATGTACCGGTTATATACTGTAGGTACCAGTGTTATATTGGCATTGGGATTGGCATTGGAGATCTCATCGCATGGATGCCCCGTGTGGTCTGCCTGGGATGCGTGTGGTGACGGGGACGGTTTTCTACGAAGACGGTCCTGTCCTCGGCTGATGCAGACAGCTGTTCTCTGAGGACTCGTAGCTTCAGTCGCTCGATAGTTCAGGACTGGAGTTTCCTACAGTCTACCTGAGCCTCCAATAACCTGGAGTCAATTTTAACATAAACACATCAAGGGTTATACTGAACTTTCAATCTCACACAGTATGATGCAGATCAATCCCTGCTGTCCGTTTTACCCAAATGAGGATGGGTTCCCTGCTGAGTCTGGTTCCTCTCAAGGTTTCTTCCTATTACCACCCCAGGGAGTTTTTCCTTGCCACTGTCGCCGTCGTCCTCGGCTTGCTCATCAGGGACAATCTTATCATTTTAATTCATACACGCTCACATCTCATACAAACTTTAAAAAATCTTTTGATTGTGTAAAGCTGCTTTGTGACAATGTCAATTGTTTAAAGCGCTATACAAATAAAATCCAATTAAATTCAATCAGGTTTCGGTATCCAACCCTAATAAGGACTGGGTTCCATTTCACACTTACTCATGTTCAAATCGCTTGTGAAGCTGTTGAATAAAGTGTTGTTGTTGTTTTTTTTACTAATTTATTACTCTTTTAGACTGTAACCAAGTATAAGCAAGTTCCCTCTGTGATTAATAAAGTCCTTTGAATCTTGATTATTTATGATACATACAGAATCGTAGTATCATTCGAATCGGCTCTTAGGTATTGTGATAATATCGTATCGGGAGATGACTAGTGATCCGCATCACCACAAAGAAGTGCAGATGTGGGCATTATAAGCTACCCGAGCACCACCTCTGACGCGCATGAACATCTGGCTGTAGACTGGAAACGTCATCACAACACAACGTCATGGCAGCAAGAGCACTGTGGGAAAGCGCCACACTGAACTGGTCCATACATACACACACACACACACACAAACAAACCCATGAGCCAGACTGTGCTGCTGCCCCACCCAGCTCTGCTTCCTCACAGCACCGCTAAGCTACAGTACGCTTCATCATGGAGGCCGGGAATAACAACACTGACGTCTACACCAAATAAACCTCAGCGGATTTAGAACAATGAGTCAAGAGCTAGATAGCTAAACCAAGCGCCAAGAAAGCATGGTAACGTTACAGCATACAACCGCACCAAGTAACACGACCAAACAGTACGCCACCTGCTGTAGCGTTCAGAAGCCCTGCAGCACGCGCTATTCGGAGCTCTCTCCAGTGCGGGAGTATGCGGGCTGTGGAATAACACCGCCGAGTAACGGCACTCCGCCGATATTTAGTGCTTACCTGATTAATGCTACATATACACAAACTGCAGACGGTCTCTTTCGGTGCTTAGAAGTTCTTCTGTCACACAATAATCCTCCTGAACGTGTAATTGAATTAATTTTCAAGGGCGATGGTTTTATTTCGCCTCTCGTTGTTTCGCCCCTCGGTTGCCGTTACCTCCCTGGCGCTGGTTGTCAGGCGAACGCTTCCTCTGTGCCGTCCACCAATCAGATCGCCGTATGCTGGGACCATCTGTTTCGGCGCTTCTGATTGGTCAGATCCCAGGACACTCGGTAAATCTTAGAAATCCTATCTGTAATAGCTCCAGTAATAGAGCAGGGGTGTCTAAGCGACAAGGATATACCCATAACTATACAAAAACAGTTAATACTATTACTACTAATAATAATAAATAAAATTTACTATGCGTGCGTTTGCTTCTTACCCTATCACACGGGATTGACCACATGGGTAGCAAAGTCCACCCCTGAAATAAGCCCTGTACTGCTAGACTGACCTAAAAATCTAAATCTATGAGAGGTATTCATTCATGTTTTATTACATTTAGCTCATTCCGTATAACTATTAATTACACAACCGGTACCTGTATGTGTTCCATTCTGGCAGCAAGAAACAAATCAGATGCTCCTATTTGCATAATAATTCTGTGTGTCTTTGAGTCTGTGTGCAAGTGTGTGTGTGTGTGTCTTGGAGTCTATGTGCAAGTCTGTCGTTGAGTCTGTATGCAAGAGTGTATGTGTCTGAGTCGGTGTGTGTGTGTGTGCGTTGTTAAGACATTGAAATACTGATCAAAAGGTCCCCGTCGCAAAACCCACCAAATTACCTCTTTTGGGTCCTTGAACAAGGCGCTTAACCCTCAACCGCAGAGATGTATAATGAGTCACTTTGGATAAGGCGTCTGTAAATAACAATATTATTATCGACAATAATAGCACAACCACAATAATATTTGGATGAAAATCTGTATTTGTAAAGCCATACAAGGTAACAGGTGTTCTATCAGAGAACAGACACACAACACATGGACAATATGAACACACCCAACAGTGAGGAATGAAGAAACAGGTAAACAGCTGTTACATACTGTAGGCTATGACTGAAACTGTACTAAATTGCATATCAAAATAATACTCCACAACAGGTGCTGACCCGAGCTGACATTCTATTTGAGACTAATACTTAAAACTGTTTTTTTTTTCTCTTGCTGTTAAAGGATCTTTTTTTTAAATATGCATCCTTATTTGAGTTCATCCACTGCCAAGGTTCAACTTAAAGACGAGCAAAATTTCCAGTGGGAATGGAAGTACTGTATAAAATTAATTCTAAGGAAAAATAAACAGCTGAAATACCAGATTCCCCCCAAATATTGAGGATAAAAATTGATCTTGGCACCAGGAACAAACTGATTTTAAACGAAACATATCTATGATGCAACTTTCAACTTTGTTGGGTTACCAAGGTTACCCAGTTAAGCTAGCAATAGTCAAGACCCACCCACTCATAATGAAGTCATTTTGCTCTCCATGTCAATTTTGTCTGAAAAAAGGTTCTTCCCAGCCTTTGCAATCTTGAGAAACGGCCATAAAAAATTCTCTGCAGCTTTGCTCCTTGGCAACGATAACCCACAATTCCTTCCAAAGGTAAAGCACTTTCTAGTCAATATGAAAAAATATCATTAATATTCAATGGCTTTAAAAATAGGCTTAATATGCAAAACTATAATATGTACAGCTCTAATAAATTTGATGGATGAGTTCTTCTGCTAGAGAAAAATAAAGACATCTTTCGGCTCTTTTGAACCTGAAGATATAAAAAAGCAAAGCTTGATACAAAGCTTGTAAAAACGCAACACATCTTGGGAAAGCACTTTATACTTAAACAAAGCTATTTAGACTTTTCAATTTAACTGTACTTTAACTATACCGGCAGCACTGATATGGAAGCATGATCATACTATACTCTGTAATTCCTTTGATTTTAATTGTAACCTTTCAATGCAAAGTACTGTCAGCTGTGTCTCTAAAAATATAATCAGTATGTTTTTACATGAACATATTACATGGAATGAGCATATTACACTTTAGAGATTGTTATACAGTCATGAAACAGTTTACGTGAACGATATTTGATGGTTTAGCAGCTTAGAATGGTAGATCCGTGCTGAAGTCACAAAACAGCCACGCAGTGATGTGTACAAGCTAAATAATATCTGCATTCAGATAGAAATAAAGGCCGTTATATACAAACACATGACTGATTCCTGGTCAAAGCTATTCTGCACCTTTGCAACTTTAAGGTAGTTCCCAAAATATAAATAAATTCTGACAGCGAATTCAGAGAGTCAGGTGCTTAGATTCCAGTAAACAAAATGACACGTCATAAATATGGTGTGATCTTCCAATGTTAAATCCAACATCCGTCCATGTCTCTTCATGAGAATACACCAATGCACACACTCGACTGAGTTTAGTGTTAGCAAGAGAAAATGTAAAAAGCAAGGATGTGTAACCTGCGGCTTTGGCACTCACTCTCTCACTCTCACTCTCTCAAACACACACACATCACGTGCAGACAAGCTATATTGTGTTCATTCTGAGCTCATCTTAAAGTGATGCTGGCTACATTACGAACCATACCTGCACATATTCAGTATTTACATTCAAGCTGTGTGGAATATTGTAGTGAAATCACATCACTCTGTTCACTCTCAGAACAATAAGCTAAACAGTGATAACATAGAGTCTCGGAAATCCAGACCAGAACTACAGTGAGGTGGTGGGTGCATGTTTCCTTGTGTTCCGCCTGCGTTACTTAAGCAGCTTTTTGGGCGTGCTCTGCTTCTTCGTCTGCCAGAGGTGGCTGTAGATGGTAATGGCGTCGATGCTTGCTGACATGGTCTTAGCTGGGATGTGGCAGAACTGCTTCTTGTCTGAGCTGTACTTGTACAGGTTCTCTATCATCCGGGGCATGATGACCTTGGGGCCGATGCCAGTCAGCTTGCTGATCTCCCCTGTCTCTGGGCAGTATGTGTAGAGGGCGCGGAACTGGCAACCCGAATCCCGGAACAGAATTAGAAAGTTGTTAGACTCCGTCTTCTCCATTTCCTGTCGGATGAAGGACAAGAATACTGAAACAGTACTACTAGAGATACAACCTAGTTATGACTGGTTATGAAATCACATCCTCTAACAGATTACTTATAGACTTACTTCACTCACTAATAGACTCATATTATACACAATACTATATACTACATTACGTACATAATATATATTTTATGACATTAAAACTGTGCAAACACCTGCATGTGAGCAGATTGGTTACATTAAATTACTCCTTGGTGCGAGCGAGTATGTGGCTGGTGTGAATTACCCCTAAATGTGAGCTGAATATTAGCAGAGGGGGGCAAGATACAATATCACTCAAGTAAAAGTAAAAGTCCCGCATATACTTCTTGCTTGTAATAGCTTACAATAGCCTTAAAGTCATAGAGTCACATTAAAAGTGTAACAAAAAGAGAATCTCTTTCTACCTCTTGTGTGTTTTTTCCCTATTGTGTTTTTTGTGTTTTTGCAACCGTTCAAACATCTGCTACATGATGAGGGAAGGCAAATCATGCAATTATGCATAACAGCCAGCAGGTGGCACTGTTCAAGTTATGAACCACTCTTATGTCATTTTGAGCAGTTATACATTTGCAAAAACTGCAATCATTTAGAGAAATATATGCACAATAAAACAATGGCTGAAAAACCTTATCAGATTTTACATCCTTTATGTATTCATCTTCAGTAACCACTTCTATTGTTCATCCAGAGGTAATCCTGGCAACAGTGAGTGCAAGGTGGCAAAGTTCACTCCGGATAGAACACTGATCTATGTGCCATGCATACCGACACAGCCTCATCCTCGCTCACACCTAGGGGTAATTTATTTGAACCAATCTGTCCATATGGAGGTCTTTGGGCCAAGTGTGAAGAAGGAAGAACAGGCAAAACTGCACTGAGCTCAAGACTGAGCCAAGCTGTAGGGAGCAATGCTACTCAAAGCACCACCATAAAGCCTAAATTTTACACAAATATGTTTAATTTACAATCTAAACGTTCAGTTATCACCTCTAGTATTTTGTTCTTCTGTCCCTCGTTGACTCTGCCTGCCAAGCAGCAGTGAGCCAGTGCGTTCTGGATGATGTACTTGTTAGACTTGGCACTGGGCTCCTTGTAAAGCTTTGGCCCTAATAAAGAAGAGATTAAGTATTCAACATCGTTTCAATCCTATTAATATACCTTAAGCCTCATGTCCAATACACACAACCCCTAATATTCATACTCCCATTAACTGGAGTCCCACTGCAGCGACACTTATATTTTATTATAAGATAATAAGAATAAATCTCAGACACAATATACTGTATGTTAATGGAAGAGAAGGAATGTTCTGAATTGAAAGTCATTATTACTAACAAAGAATTGTCCCACACCATAACAAAAAAGCACGACAAAGATATAGAAATTAATACTAAATGCCACATGCACCTAATAGTTACACAGTCTTTTATTGTTACTTGTGTTGCCTTGTGCACCTGTGTATTCTGTGTTAGATGCTGCCGATGATGTTGATTCGTTTTCCCAGTTCTCCCCATTCCGGTTTACTGTTGGACAAGGTGACAACTGACCCTCTGCGGTCTCCGGTCTGTAGATAACCATGAACACACCAATGCAATATTAAATACAGCATTAAGTGTTTAGATCATACATTATGTACACAATTATAAAGCAAACCCAGATTCGTATAAAATACTGTAGCATCCCTGAAAGCAATTGTTTGAAGAATGCCTTGAAAATGGGACATAAAGAGACCTAACAGATGATGAAAAGGTAAAATGACATTTAAAAAATGGCTTTCAAAGGAGCCAACAACTGAATTTGGAAATATCTTGAATTGTGATCATTGTACAAGATATGCGAGTGAGTCCACAGGGATGCAAAAAAATGCATTGAGAAAAAAATACACTTAAATGAACCACAAGAGAAATGAAAATACAGTAATTAAACTGAAAGTTTCTAGGAACCTTTTAGCCTCGAGTAAGATCATCTTACTCGTCAGGCCAAAAAACAGCCTCCCTTAAAGTAGGACAGATTTTTCCAGGACGTTGGGGACCGAATGGATGACGATGACACTTGATGGGCCTGTGGCTGATTAGTGATGGACATCGCACCACAGGTCGACTGAAACATCAGCAAGGTGGGAGTGCGATGATGGATATGGACCGGTGATATCGACAATGAATTGGCTGGACCATTTCAAGTGAAAGATGGATTGAAAATCTACTACCAGATGGAACAGTGATACCAGAAAAAGCCACCATCGTTCATAAGGACAGTGATACTGATTCATGCATGTACACCAGAGACAGGCTGGTCAGCAAAGGGTTCAAATGATAAATTGCCCCGTGCTGATATAATCTGAATCCAATTGAAAACCCGTGGGTCAACCTAAACAGGGAGATTTACAGGCCATAGAAAATATTATATATCTCTGAACAGCCTGTGGGCATCTCCCTTGGATGCTTCAGCTAAAATTGGGTGTGAGCATATTAAAAACTGAATCCATGAATATAAAAGTAGTACAGGTGTTAGAAACGAAAGATGGCTATAATGGTAAATGAATGTATTTCCAAAGGTTAAATCTGTCATGCAAAAAAAAATTTTTTGGTTATTTGTTTATGAACTAAACTGAAAAAAAAATTATTTCCTGGTTGCATAATATTGTCTTTATATAAAAATATTTATTCATATTAAAAAAAGTAATAATTGTGAACACAGTGTATATATGAGAGTGGTTGCAGTGATTCATTTAATATGACATGAATAATTACAAAATTGAATAGGATAACAAACCTAAAAGCAAGTTACGTTAGAATGGTGAGTTAGCAGGGTAATAACATGCTAAAACAATTTCTCTTGCAGAATGGGCAAACTGAAACAGCATGAATGATGTGATTGGGAAGCAGGTGATCTTGTTGGCATTCCAGTTTATAGCCTCCTGAGAACCGAGGTACTGTAATACCAAACGTTTGGGGTTAACATTAGGTTAAACATGTACGGTTCTCCTGTAACTGAGTAAAACATACAGTACAGTTATCCTAATTTTAAAGAAATCCTACAAATATCTTTCTGCTTTTTGTTCTCTCCTAGGTGAAAAATATCTCCGAATGTTAAATGCATGAAATTACTAAAGAAATACTTTTACTGAGCTATTTGTTTAACTCACAAAAAAACAGACTCCACTACAAAATTTCTGACATCAGATCTGATAAAGGAATATTATCTCTAAAAGCAATTTTTCTGTTTCTGTACAATAAGTTTTTCGGGATAGGAGCCAGTTTAAGAGACATGAAGACACGTCTGTTTAACCTCGAACCCAGATAATTAGGGCATCACTGGCAAGCTCACAACAGGACGTAAACTGATTTTATACAAAATTTATAAATGTACAAATTTATACAAGGAGAATAACGTACAATACTGAGGACACAAATAAATATGCAGGGTCTCAGGAGGCTGTGAATTGCTCAGTGACAAATATGGTCTGCTGGAATAATACATCGATATTTACAGTTTGTAGCTAAAATATGCATAAAATGAATAAATCTATAATAAACAGATGATTCTGATGCCATGTAGATGTTGTCCAGCAGCAAAGACCTTATTGTGTTCAAGATGATCTGATCTGAGAGAACCGACCTGGCCTTTGCCCCTTTTGCAGAGCTCAAAAAGAAACACAGACTGCCTGGAGAAAATTTACTGCGTCTGGCACAGCATAGAGAGGAACAGAAACAACAGGGATGAACGTCAGGCAAGAAGTAACAGAAAAGAAAAATACAGAGGGACTGGGTGTTATACCGTATTAAAGTGGCACCAAATATTCTACATTTAGAAAATGATTAACATGCATAACCATAACATACATTTATCTAACACGCTTTTCAATCTTTTACTAAGTTTAGATTTTAACCAAGACCAGAGCACACACTCTTACAGTATTATAGGGATAAGAATAGAGGAATAAACCGCAAAAAAAACATCGATTTTCCACCTTATAATCACGACTGTGCTGCATAAAAATAAGCTTATTTTTATTTCAAACAGCTGCCAGTGGCGAGTGTGATGGCTACTTTAAATAATATGAATCCTGGATGTGCTGCTGTTGCAGTCCATTTTAAAATGAGCCTCAAACTACAGTAGGATGAGCAACAAAGTATGGGTGCAAATTCCTGCACATTTGTCTTAACTGATCAATAATCCATAAGACACTCATTTTCTTTTTCAGTTTAGATGTTATTTAAAGTTTTAGTTGAACAATTCCAACAATTTGGTTATGTGGAACAAATTAGTGAAGCAAATAGGATTTAAAACAACAAGGTTGACAAAAAAACACTCCAATATGGTGCACCACCTGGACTGCAAGTCTGCCCACTTGTGGCAGATTGCGTTAAAAAATTTGTGACCTCCAAAAAATATGACCCAAAACGAACAAAAGTTATTATTGGTTAATAAATACATGGGTGTTCAAGTCAAACAAACAAGCAAACTTTCGCTTGCGCAGAATAACAAAACTCCCTGTATTTCTCCATACAATCCCCTGCTACACTGACACACTTATCCAGCATTCTCGATGTTGTTTATCACATACACTACCAGGCAAAAGTTTGGACACACCTTCTAATTCAAAGGTCTTCCCTGATTTGTATTTCTTTCTACATTGTAAAAGAATGCTGAAGGCAAAAGGGAAAAAAAATGCAATAATATGCCTGTTACTCATGATCTTAAAGCCTTTATAACGGCTCTAATCTGACGTTAATTGGTGATTTCTGAGGCTGGTAACTCTAAACGAACTTCTCTGCAGCAGAGGTAAATTCTGATGTTGCTTTTCCTGCTTCATCTGTTTCCTGCATCATACCGTTTCATCACGGGGCTTGATGGGTTTCGAAAATGCACTTGCAATACTGTGCTCACAAGAACAATTGTAGAAATATTTCCTAGTTTTGAAATCTCCAGTATTGTTCCAAAATGGAGAAAATTAATCACTAAACAAAAAACATTAAATAAGAAGCTGTGTTGTTTGAAGCCTTTATATATAGGTTTATATTCATTACCATACTTCTAACTAAAGCTTTGGAAGCCATCCCAGTAAATGAGTGTCATTATGCACAAAATATAAATGCGATAAGCAAATCAAATATCTCTGAAAAGCACTAGGTAACTCAAGTTAAGGTTAAGTTCTTTGCATGCCTTTTAATAGCATCACCACAAGCTGGAAATCTGTTAAGCAGGTAATCTCACAGATTAAATGGTTGGTAGGTGTCTGCTAAAAACATGCTCACCTGGACATCCTCTTGTCTGGCTGGACACTATCGTTGTCTGCCAAGTTAAGCGAGGCAAGTGATATACTGGAGACGGAGTATCCCCGAGGTCTTGACCCTGGAGACATACGCGGAACCATGCAGTATGTGTAAACGAAAGCATAGAGTGACTGTCTAAATACCAAAAGACTGCAAGCAAACCTACAGCTATAACTAGGGAAATATTATTTACACAGAGACTGTAAAGCCATAGTGTGCAGGCAAAAAAAAATTCTCAACATAATATGGGGTCAGATTTCAGCACGCATACTTCATACAGTGTGTGTGTGAGATCCGGACTGCAATCTGCCATTTAGTGATGCCTGATATATAGGAACATCAGGTACTGAATCTCTTACATCATGTAAGTTACACTCATGTTCACTGAGCGACAGGGTCGCATCAATTCCTGCTTGTAAATGCCAAATGTTTTAGATTAGTGTTTTTATTGCGTGTCTGTTGCGTATATCCATTATACCCATAGCAAAGACATGCAGACTGCACTGTAGGTGATGTACCTGTGTATGTTTGAGCAGGTGGTTTAGGAGACTCCATGATGTCTCTGTGCATGGACTTGGGACGGGGCTTCTTCAGTTTGGTGCCTGCATGGGGTTTAATGACGCTGTCCATGTCCTCCATTAGCTTGAGCTGCCTCCTCCTCAAATACTCATTTTTTATGTAATCCCGTCTTGCCTTCTCCTCCTCTTTCTTCTGGCGATCCTCTTCAGCTTTCAGTCTGTCCAGCAGATAGATTACCCATTGAAATATTATAGTTTTAGACATATTAAGCCATTTAAACAAATATGAAAATGTAAATGAACATTTTTAACATTTGCATAATTATAGCTAAACTAGAACATGTTTTCAGCATTCTGTGTCTGTTTGTATTCTGCTATAGAAAGAGAACCTTGACATCTCCTTCTTCTGCACCATCTCTTGCTCCTGCTGCTGTTTCTTCATCTGCATATCTTTCTCTCTCCTCAACCTCTTCTCCAGGAGAGCTGCTCTCTTCTGTGCAATGTCTTCCTCACCCTTTTGATCATCCTAAAAGAAAACGGGTACGAAGCGTCCTGAGAGGATTCCTCAGAGGAACAACCAATATCACAATCCACAACGAGATACAAACTCCCACCTACTCAAATGGTTCTGGCAAAACACACATATAAGTAACATAAACATGTACATACAGTATGAACACACATGTAAGCCCCAACCTTAAGTTAAAATGTAGATGCACAATCATAGTACCATAATACTTAAGATTACAAATACAAGCAAAGAATACACATAAGAATATATACTCGACCAAGCCTTAGGTACTAATTAGTTCAAAAGGCAATCAATTTTATCAATCAATTTCTATTGAATCAATTCTAAATAAAAGATTGTATGATATTATGACTCAAATCATTGATATTACTCCAACAGCAGAAAGGCTATATGTCATCTGTATTAAAGATGTTATTGTCTGAAATTTTGATTGGAAGAGCAAAGTGTAATAAATATTGGTTAACAGCCTTTATGATATGATCATTTATGATTCTTCCAGTTTATTCTAAAACAAACATCATAACCTACCATTCTCTGGAAAAATGTTTATAATATAATATTCGTCTACTAAGAAATAACTTCTCCTGACTACCTTTCTTACAGTGTGCAATCCTCATGCACTCAGAATCATCTTTCATAATTTGAGTATGCCTGAAATATGCCTGTGCATATCCTGGTTATTCAGTACAACCAGGTCATCAGCTGACTTTTTCGCTAACATTTTATTGCCAGATAACATTGCTGAGACCTGACCAACTGAAGCAATCCCAGATCATAATACTGCCTCCAGGGGCTTGTACAGTGGGCACTCTGCATCACTTCTTGTTCGTACCCATCATCTGGAATAGGGTCGATTTGGACTCATAAGACCACAAGACCAATGTTTATGCTCCCTAGAAAATTGAAGCCTTTTTCCCCTTTAATAAGCCTTACTAACACATGGCCAAACAGCTGTTTAGGTTGAGTTCTTGTCCTACAAAATGTAAGAAAATGTAAGAAAGTGGTAAAGTGCTTGGTCTTACCCTGTAAAAAAACCCACAACACATCTTCTCTACCCTGCCCTCCATCACTTTCCCACTTTCCAGTTCGTGATCATCCAAAGGCTTCAGTTCAGAGAGAGGCACCTCGATTAGATCATTCCCACCCTTGGCCTGATCATCCCCTGCCCCATCTGTGCTCATCACATCCGAATACTCTGTTGCAGTCTGGGACTGAACCTGAATCGCTGCTGTTGTTGTCGTGATGGGTCCGGCTTCTTCTTGTGGTTTCTCTTTCCTATCTCCATCTTTTTTCTTCTCTTTGTCTTCTTGGTTGTCTGTGACTTGGCTGGACAGAACATCACCAGAGATCTTTTCTGCATTTGTGCCAGGTTCCTTGTCTATAGACCCCACTGCTGGTGCATTTACTTCCTCTTTCTTTCTTTGATTGTCATCTGTTGGTCCCGCGTCATGTCCCAGGTACGCGAAAGAACTAGTTTGTGTTTGTCGAGGAGAGAAACGGCGTAGCCTGGGAAGACTGTCCACTGACTGAGGGGTGTTCAACATCCGACTAAATGGAGTGACTTTGAGGTCACTTGGGCGTGGAGTACGTGGTGTTCTGGCATGGAATGAAGCAGACTTTCTCTTTATAGGGGCAGGTGAGCGTTGAGTGGTACGGGGTGATCCTGTGGAGGACAGGTTCGGGGAAAGAGACCCCACAGATCTGCGACCCACAACACTACTGCTACGCAGATCGCGCAGGTGTTTCTGTAATGAAGTTTGTGTTTCTGTTTGCGTATGCGGAGGTGAGATCACCCAAGCCTGCTGCTCACGTAGGCGCATGAGGTGCTCCTGCTGCTGTGCCAGACGCTGCATTTCAGTCTGCAAGAAACTTAGCGATGCATTCAGGCGTTCAATTGAGCGTGTATACTCTGCCAAGTCCACCACCTCCGCACTCCCTCCTTCCTCTGGGGTCACTTTAAGTGGTGCACCATCAGGTTTACACCTCTCTAATGGAGAGCTGCTTTCGTTTGTTTTTAAAAGTTGTGGTGGAATATTTTGCTTTTCATCTGGACTTCTGCAACTGCCACCATCACTCCCTAATGGCGAGATGGCTCCTTTGCGGCGAACAACGTTGAGAAAGGCAGTGCGACCCATCCTCTGTCGGTGTCGTGTGAACGCCGCTTCCACTTTCTTTTTCTGAGCTTCAATAGCTCGCCGCTTTTCCTCAAGCTTCATCTTTAACTGCACCATCTCAGATACTAACAGGCTTGACGGGTCACGGGGTGAACTGGCCTGACTGGGACTTCTGGCATCCGGTGTAACAGATCTTGGAACTACTCTATCATTTGTGGTGCTTACTTCACTTTTGGGTGTATTTCCACCACTTCGCCCTTCCCCATGACTGATCCTGCGGAACTTTTGCTCAGCAAAACTTGTCATGCGTACAGCAAAGCAAGACCCAATTGAGGAGGCAGAGCTTGTGGCGAGTGAATGCTGACCCGGCAGGCTTGGCACCGGGCTGAAACTGCCACCGGTATCAGGTAATGGGCACGACCGTGCTTCGTAGTCTTGGTCCATATCAGAGTAGTCCTTTAAAGAGGAGTCTTCATCTTGACCATCCTGGATGTCCTCTGTGCGAACATGAATTCCTGTATCCATTTCTGTCGATGTAGAATTCTGCTGTCCATCTTCAACCTGGGCTTTAGACAGATGGTCCTCAGGGTCTTGCAGGTCAGAGTTAGCAGCAGCGTTGCCCTGGGTTTCAGGGGGGTTAACTTGGGTTTCAGGGGGGTTAACTTGGGTTTCAGGGGGGTGCAGGAAAAAGGCATTTGAACCATCAGGGGGACGGAGACTGCTGTGAGAGCACTCTGAGTCATGGATGATCTTGAGAGCCTCCTCCATAGTTGGAGTCGGTGGCTGGGGATTAGTGATATCTGGAGGCACCCCATTTGAATACCTACAAAAGTTAAAAAAGAGAAAACCTCAGATAAGTGTGAATGCTACCTTCACTCTGTTACTACTTAGCAATAAAATTTATTGGATCTATAACCTGTTATAATTAAAATAACCTACACCCTACAACCTGTTAGAATTAAAATAGAGCAATACAGTTGTAAAAGAAATATAAATACCAAAAAACTAATTTATATATCTCAGTTTGTCATCCAGATGCTAAAAGAAATACCTAGCTTCAGTTCCAACAAGGGGCCTGACAGAACCATGGTGTGATGTGACATCATCATCCTCTTCCTCTTGTAATGTCGTAGGTGTGCTTCCATTAACGGGTTGAAAAGAGAGGTTCCTTCGCATACCCCGCACGGAGTTGGGAACTTTGAAGCCCAGCCCCTCTGAGCTAACAGACCGACTCAACCTTTGACCTGGCGTACAGGGCATAGGGTCATCAAATGGAATCTCAAACGAGATACTATGGGCTGAAGACCTACGGTGGAAGAGAGAAGGAAATTATAAATTAATGAAACAAAACACTCAGATTAGATCATTAAAAAAAAACATAATTAACAAAAAGATAACCATTGCTGAGGTTCAAATACATATCCAAAAAAATTACATCCATCCAAAGGCAACAAACGGCTTACAGAACAGAGAGAAATACAGCTGAATTTTAATTAAGGATCTGAGCCACTTAAAAAGGGTCAAATTGTGATGGCTAGATGACTGGGTTGGAGCATCACCAAAACAGCAAGTCTTGTAGGATGTTTCCGGTTAGCTGTGGTTAGTATCTAACAGTACTAAGTGGCCTATGGAAGGAGAACTGTGTACTGGTGCCAGGGTCATGAATGCGCAAAGCTTACTAATGCATGTGGGAAGTGAAGGCTGGCCAGTCTGGTCCAATCCCAGAGAAGAAGCACTACTGCACAAATTACTGCGAATGCTGGTTATAATAGGTGTAAAGGACACAACATATTGTAGCGGTATGGGTCTGAATGACCTGCATGACCCCTGTCCACCACTAAACTGGACCATGAAGCAGTGGAAGAAGTTGGACTGGTTCATTTTGCGGGTGCATGTGCCTCACTTGCCTGCAAAGAGGATGCATTGTGAGATAAAGGCAAGGTGGCAGATCCATTGTGATGCTTTGAGAAATGTTCATTCATGTGAATGTTACATAAGCCACTTTCCTAAACATTGACGCATTGAAGTCCTCCCCTTTTTGAAAAAAAAAAAAATCTTGTCACTGCAAAAATGGTCCAGAAATGGTCCGAGGAGCATGATGAAGTCTTCAGGGTGTTCATTTGGCCTCTGAATTACCCAGATCTCTACTGTAGCTGATCAACTACCTGTGGGTTGGGCTGGACAAATAAGTCTGAATCATGGAGGCTCCACCTAACAGTGTACAAGATCTGATGCTAATGTCATGGTGCCAAATACCACAGAACACCTTCAGAGGTCTTGTGGACTACATGCCTCAATAGGTTGGAGCTGGTGGATATACATGCGTATATAATGTACATGAATATATATAAACATTATTAAGAAAGTTAATGTAAAAGAGTTGTGAGATCTGCAGCACTCACCTTTTTTCTTTGGGCCATGTCCCCACACACCCGTCCACATAGGACAGAGAGTTTGACCTCTTTATCATGCCTACAAGAAATATTAATAATTAAAACATTAATGGTTACAACACTGGATGCAGCACAAATCTACCACTTCACTGGACCCTATGGGTGTGCGAATTCACTATTATTTATATGGGGCTAAAATCATAAGAAATAAAATAAATAAATAAACAAACAAACAAACATCCCATTGTGTATCACATATAGCCTGAAATAGCACAGAATTGCTTGCAGTACAAAGACACTGACTATAATGACAAAAGTTCCAGGCTAATGAGATGTCATGTCTCAGGGATAAGTAAAGGTAAAATCTGTTTTAGTAAGCTGTTGGCATGATACTATCTAATATCTGCAAAATATTTTTTTAAATGAAATGAGGCTTATAGTTAAATAAATAAGTTTAGAGATGGCTGATGTCCAAAATGATTAAAAACTTAAACATAACGTGAAATCAGGTTTGTTATTCAGAATTAGATTTAGTTAAGCAGGGCATATGCATGCAAATACTTAAAAAGATAAAGATAATACTGAAACTGACCTAAGACAAGATAGAAATCTTAGATTATTATTATTAGTTATTGATGACTGCCCGTCCAAAAAAAAGTCACACACATACTAATATTTCTTTGGACCGCCTTTTGCTTTGATTACGGCCATGGCACATATTTCAGTTCAAAGTCACATTCATTTTTCTCAAAGGTTTTGTATTGATGATGGGAGAGTCACAACACTCTATAAAGTCTTCTTCATCACATCCCAAAGATTCTCAATGGGGTTAAAGTCTGGACTCTGTTTGTGATGTCTCATGCTCCCTGAACCATTCTTTCACAATTTGATCCCAATGGCTTCTGGCATTGTTATCTTGGAAAATGCCTGTGCCATCAGGGAAGAAAGAAATCCATTGATCTATTGCCATTCAATATATTCAGGTAATGGGCTAAGCTAATTTTTTTGGTCACATTCCGTTGACCTTAGACCTGACAGACAAAAGCAACCTCGGATCATCACACTGCCCAAACAGGTTTGTGTGGTAGGTACAAGGCATGATGGGTACATCACTTCACCTTGTTTCTTATGCTGGTGCACCCATCACTGTGGAACAGGGAAATCTGGACTAATCAGACCACATGACTATTTCCAATGCTCCACAGTTAATTTTTCATGCTAGCTAGCAAATTGAAGTTTTCTTAAGGTTAAAGAGCTGTTTAGTTCTCTCTGAGTTGTGAATGTGAAAATGCTTGTACATTGACTATTAAACATAGCTGTGATCTCTGTTGTGTTTTTTAATAACCGATCTGATTGTAATCCCATCATGCTCATTCATTATGTTTTTCTAAACCACATTTCTTCCTCGACGATGATGGATAACCACTATCCTTCCAGGTTTTACGAACTCATTTTATAGTTCTAATCCTAATTTCAGTAGTTTTAGCAATCTGCTTAATTTTTTTTTTTACCTATAGCAAAAAAAAACTTCAAGATTAGATCTCATGTTAATCTTCTTCTGTCTCCTAAACAGAAATGAGCCGTCTTTGAGACTTGAATGAGATTTAGGGGTTTTCTGGTGCTAGTGTCTGTTATATTGTGTGAATTGTAAATTTATTACACTGTATGCTGTTAACTGAGTATTTTTGATATGTTCAATAAAACTGTTACTGTATATATCAAATATTTCTCATTTGTGTTTCATGCATCTCATTTATATCTTATTATGGACTTATATATGACTCGTTTGCTTCTCCTTCAAATGCAGATCTTAGATTTCTCAAATGTTTCTCAAGTACAGTATGTCTTGGTTCGTGTCTCAGTTATGTCTGATGTATTAGGAGAAATAGACAAGGTAAAGTCGAGCGGCCATGAGACTGAAATGAGACAGTTCATTTCAGTCTCATGAGACAAGAAAAAGCTCATTCGGAGCAACAAGATTTTGCTATGGGTATGCAGGCATACATTTGCAGGTATGCATTTAACAATAAAGCAGTGCTCCGCAAAGGAAGGAGTCCTGAATAGCCTGTCATATAAATTAGAGGTCGCTGCACGATTTGATCAACTTAAGAGGATAAAATATTTATTTATCATCTGTAAATTATTTACAAAAATAAACACATACTTAAATTGTTGATTTAAAAATTGTTGATTTAAAATTGTTTAGATTTTCATGCAATTAATAGCGTAGCACTACTATGAATAAAGCCTGCTATAAAGCAGTTTTTACTATTTTAATCAGAATGCATTACATTATATAATATTAAATAAATAAAACTGCTCTTAGGCAGTTTTAACGTCAGAAAATTATCTTTGAAAGAGGAATTTTATTAGCTTGTAAAATCACTTTATTTGAAAATGTCAAGCAGAAAATGATAAATTTTCACCATATTCACAGACTGGAAAGCGTGTGTGCTACAGCTAAGAAATTACTTCTTTGTGCACTACAAATAAGGCTGGGGAACGCTTGTATTGTAAAGCAGACATCCTTACCCGAGTTGGTGTTGTTTTGTGTCCTAGATCACATAAAACACATCAAATAAATAAATTAGATAAAAAAAAATGCAAATATATTTTTAAATATTTTTGTCATTTTGATATTAAACAGAATAAAATACAAACTTCGATGGGTCCGGGCTGGATGGCCTGTGGATCAGGTTGTGTTTAGTTACAGGAGCCATTTTTGTTGCCTCAACTGGTTTGGAAACATTTGAACATAAAAAAAAAATTACATTTGACACAAAACAGAACACAATAATAATTTATATTTTTAATTCGGATTTAGGTCTCACTACTCTCAAGCTGGGTAATGAAGCCAAAAGGACATTGATGGTGCAGATATGTTAAAAACTGGGAAATAATCCATAAGCTGGTATCATACAGTAAAGGACTGGGTGACAAAATGTGTAATTAGAGCTCTGAGCTTACCTTTAGATTCAAGCGTACGGGGCTGAACGAAAGAGGGTTTGACCACTTCAAACCACCAAAACAGCTCTGCCATAAAAACAAGGTAGTTACTCTGAAACACAAAGACAAATATACAAACACGACTGAATGACAGAAAACACTGTCTAAAGTTAAAGCTTCTAAAGCTTTTTTACCTAACTGAATATAACAGCATCTGTACGATTACTGTTAAAACTGAAAGATACAAAAAATACAAGTATAATGTAGTTTTTATGTTTAGCCAATTTTAAATGCGACATTATGGCCCCTTAGTGACGCAGCGGAAAAGCACTTGCTCTCTTGACTCCCAGGTCATGGATGGCTGTAGCAGTGCCACAGTCATGCAAGGCTTGACCCCGCCCACTCCTGGTTTAAATCGGTATACAAATAGTTATTAACATTTAGAGATAAAGATATACTTACTAATAATGGCTTTGCCTTACACCCCTATTATCCACCATCGCCACTGGCTTGCTCATCAGGGACAATCTAATCATTAGGATCTATACACATTTTTACTTGCTCCTACACATTTCCATAATTTTCTTTTCATTTTGTGAAGCTGCTTTGAGACAGTGACCATTGTTAAAAGCGCTATATAAATTTAATTGAATTGAAAAGTGTCACTGACTTTAAATAATAAACCTAATTCATTAAATATATTTGAGAATCCCTGTTTGAAAGCATCATATTCAGACATTAGATGGTTCACTACAATACATATTTTTTTGTAAATTCACAGTCAAGGCAATAAATGAAAACATGTAATTTTCAGATTTTTGGTGATGATACAATGTGTGATCAGATTATTCAATGTATAAGTTTTTTTTGTATGTGCAATTGGTGTGTGCATAGATAAAATATAACCAAGTACTTATACTTCAATACTGTATTCAAGTATACATTTCACATATGTGTGCTTACGTAGTTTTATTTGTGGATCCTTTTTTTTTTATTTACTTTTTTCATATGCATAATCAAGTATCAGGTATTTAAAATCAGAAGCACATTCTGAAGATGGTTTCAGACTGGAAAGAAAACAGCACATTCAAATTGGAAGAAGAAAGCGAGAGAGAGACAGAGAGAGATTCTTTTACTATGACTTAAAGGCTACAGTGAACAAATACAAGCATAGTACACTTGACACAAACTGTATGTCATTTGTAGGTAAGTACATTTGTACCTTTTCCTCAAGTAGCATTGTAAATTGAGGGCTTTTACTTTGATAATATTTTACCTAGGATATCTCCACTTTTACTCAAGTACAGGAACCACTGGAGATGTGTAAACTATTTTCGTGTCTAACAAAAATGATACAATATACGTAGCATGGACAGTTATTAGACTGTGTTTTTTTAAGATCCAGGCAGGACAGGAGATAAAGAAAACAAGACATTCTGTGTATTTATTGGCAGAAATGAAACAACTAGTAATTTGGGGTCCCATTGCTGATAATCTGTTCCACTTTGCTCAGTGACTCAAGCATGCAGACTCATTCACTCTGAAACACCCAGCGAGTCACACTCATAATTATACTGAGAAGTTTCTTCATGCTTCTCGGTTGCTGTACTACTGAGAGACAGTCCTGGACAGCAACAACAGCAAAACAGTAAAACTGAACCTTTTTCCATTTTAGTCTGTATACAATTTCATTTTTGGCTTAAAAAAAAGAAAAGAATGAACGGCAAATTACTTTTTACTTTGTCTCTGCAATTCCTGCTAAAATGGTATTTACTGTATCTCTCCTACATTGGACCAAAATCAAATAACTGTTTCTGTCTATTAGTTTTTGTTAAAAACTACTCAGACCTAAGTGACAAGTCAGTAAATCATTACCTAATATTTCCTTCTTACTAGAAAAAAAAAAATCTAAATTCCATATTTTTTTTTATTAGAAATGTCCATTTAGTTAACATACTGGGAACACAACACACACCATATATGTGACACACTTCAAATTCCTTTTGCATTAATGTAACTAAATAATGATAGGCCTAACCGAAACAGACCAAAAAAAGAAAGAAAATAGTTTCATACTTATAGAATTTTTTTAGAACTTGTATAAGGACAGTCGGCTTATTTCAAAACTGCACCAGAGCCAGAACAGAACATTCTGACATTATTATAAAATGTTCTCTCTGTCTCTCAAACTTTTCTTTTTTTTCGCGTGCACATTCATGCCACTCACTCTCATTCCACAGAGGGCTATTTATCTCTGCACTGCTCTCTCTGACTGCACAACACTCATGACGCTACTTCAACCCCACACATTGAAATATATATCATAAACAAAACTTATGCGTATATAGCTGGAGTAATTTAATAGTTAGTCCAGCCCAAGAAGAATGCCTACTTCTGTTTATTATGTTTCTACACACTATTTAAGAGCAAATGTTCTGTGTAAAAGTATCTAAAACAGCCGTTACATCAACATGTACTTAATGACTCACTTTTCCATTACCCTTGGCTGCATGTTTCATCTTGCACTATTTCTCTCTCCCTGCCTTACACACTCTCTCTCGCTCACACACGCACACACACACACAACTCAAATCTTCCAGTTGAATTTAAACAATGCACTGGTCATCCGTCCCTCCCACACAACCTCTGCTCCAGTAACACTGTGCTCTGGGTTCAGCAGTATTTCTTAAGAATTTCTTTTTTTTTTAACCTATGACCTGAGACTATAGAAATAATCAGATCATCAGCAGAACATACATCAATCAATCCACGTACACAAAATGATTTGCCTCTTGCAGATTTTTTTTTTTTGCATATCTGTTACACTTAAATGATTCAGATCATCAATTAAAAAAAAATAATATTACACAAAGATAACCAAAATGTTTTAATTATTATTTCCAAACCTGTCCTATGTAAAAAAAAATATTGCCCCTAAACCTAATAACTGGTTGTGCCAACAACTGCCATCGAGCGTTTTTGATACCTGGCAACGAGTCATTTACGACGCTGTGGAGGAATTTTGGCCCGCTCAACTTTGCAGAATTGTTTTAATTCACACATTGGAGGGTTTCCCTAATAAATAAAATCTTCACTTAAAATCTGCATCTTGTATTTACTCAGGTTATCTTTGGGTAATATTAAAATGTGTTTGATCATCTGAATCATTTAAGTGTGACAAAAATTTTATTAGGAAGAGGCAAATGCTTTTTGACAGCACTGTGTGTGCATGTGTATGTGTGTGTGCGCAAAAAGCTTCTAGTTGGACGTTTGGATGAAACCAAAGTTGTGTGCTCGAGCCACCTTCAGGGGGTGCCACTTTTACAAGAATACATTAAACATAAGATGTGGGAGTGGTGGCTCAGGCGGCTAAGTCTCTAGAGGTTATTGAGTATCAGATCTATGGATCTGGGTTTGAGCACCACCGCCTGAGGTTTGCCACACCCCAAATGCGGTCCCATTTGAGAGATTTTTATTTAACATTACATCATTATATTAGTATTATTATATAATTATTACATGATATTGTTATATGTATTTATAAAGCTGTGTAATCAGTTTCTGTTGTCATGCACATTTATAATAAACGTAAATCTGAGTATTTTAAAATTGTGAGTAATCACAGACTATTACATTAAAAAAAAAAAAAAAAACATTTACAATAAACAATGAAGCTAAAGAGTTTGAAATTGACCAATCTATATCAGTGTTACTCTGTTATTAGACACTCCTGGGAACGTTCTGAAGAGCATCAATAGGTCAAAGTACTGTAATGTTAGATAAACTAACTTCATTTTTAATATGGACTACACAAAAACCAACCTTACATCTAACAACTCTGTAAAATATCCTACTGGGAGTCATTCAGACACTTACTGTAACTATGTCAGTGTTTGCATTATCAGCATACACACACTCCAGGACCTGCTATCAGGACGGGCTTGTCACCCTGACAGGCCTCCCAGCAGCCTCGTGCAAGTGCATTTAAACTTAAGGGTGACTGGGCTCATCTTGGACTAGAAGCAAAAACCTTAACTTACCTCAGATTATATGTATTTGCAAACATTCCTTCTTACCTTAATAGAACTAGAGGCATAGAGCATATCCTCCAGTGTGAAGTGACAGCAGTTGTTAAGGTTCTCCCTGCAGAAGTCCTGGATGAGCTGCAGGTTGTACAGACTGTCAGCCAATGACATGGTTTCCTTCACACAGATATCTGCATGGGGTGGGAAAAGGACACTCAAACAGCCAATCGAGTCCCAGACAGTTGGGTATGTGGGTGTGTGCATGTGTGTGTGTGTGTGTGTGAGAGAGAGAGAGAGAGAGAGAGAGAGAGAGAGTCAGTAGGATGGGGACAGGAAAAGAGATGTGATGTCATGAGCAAAATGTCCGGAGTCATGTGGTGGTGTTTGGGTTTGAATGCTCCACTGTTCACTAGACACCAGTCCCCTTTACTGGTTTCCTTCCATTGTTTCTCATCTTTATTCCCCCTCTCTCTTGCATTCTAAACAATCCTTAATCTCCCCAATCCACATTTCTACCACTCACTGCCATTAAAAATTTTATTATTAAAGAAAATTTATATATTTTTAAAAAACATAAATCAGAATCACTTTCTTTACACTTAGAAATTCACCATTTTTTTCGACTCTTCTTGTCACATTTGTCTATCTGTATGGCAGGTTACATATGTATAACATTTTTTTTAATCTACTCTCTAATTACTGTATAAATGATAAATGTCAATTTTATAACATAATTGTCCTTTAATGGTTTTCACACCATGAACATAATTAAAAAAAAATCATAATCCTTCTCCCATCCTTATGATCACAGCACAAACTAATGTAATGTGTATAATTTAACTTCTGAAAACTAATAAAATACAAAACTAAGGTTTTGGCAGAATGTGTTCCAAATTAATGGAAACACCATAGAATTTTGTTCTTGAATTCTGATGCTGTGAGAAAAAAATATACAGTATAAAAAGTTTTAAAACATTTAATAAAATTGTATATATATTTTTTTTAATCCAGTTAACTTGCCTTTCGGATATTTTTTTAGAGTGGCTGGATCTACATGTGTATGGCAATACACATACACAATATTTTCAACAGACTGTACACAAAAAAAGGTGGCATGGACCAAAAAATAAATAAATGGTGAAGCTCTGTTCCAGTGTTATACAACACTCCAATGTAGGTGGGAAAAATGTGAAGCAGTCAGTCGATCTGCTTAACAACAACTTTAGAAATTATATTTTAAAGTCAACAGAAATAATTCTTAGTTATCATGCCAATAAAAAGTATATGTAAATAAAAAGTCCCCATTCTCTACACCATAGAACTCCCTTGGACAAATTGCCAGACAAACCTTTAGACATCTATTCAGCAGAAGTGCTTTATCTCTGTCCAACAGACACACTCAGCTTAGGTCCAACTTTACTTACAGTCAGCACTTCAGCATTTCAGTTGAACTCTCCTTAACAGGGCTAAAATGTTTGCCAACATTCATTTTCAAAAAGTTAATTAAAACATTTGAGTAATGCTCATTTTTCTGTTGACAGATATAAAATGTACTATATTTGTCTGTATGTGTATGTTCACGTTATCTGTGTGTTGATTCATTTAGATATGAAAGAATTGAGATCCTGTGGGCCTCTGTAAGTCTGTGTATGAAACATAAATTTCATACATGATCATATTAATGTATTTATAGTACACTTTTTCAGAACAAATAAAGTGTGGAAATAAAGTGTGTCGTAAGGCAGGTAGATCACACTTCTTTCAGATTCGTATTTTTTCATTTTGTGTCTTGATGACACATTTTTCATACTTAAAGGGTATACAAATCCTAATTGTAAGGTGGGGCCTCCATAGCTCAGACGTATTTGTCCAGCACATCCCATGGATGCTTGACACAGCAAGCAACAATGTTCTGATACATTTCTATCACAGCCAGCATTTTTCAGCAATTTGTACTACTTTGGCTTTTCTGTGGGATCAGATCAGACAGGCCTTTGCTTCCCACAGGCATAAATGAGTTTTGTGTGCTTGTGAACCTGTCACCAGTTTACTGGGACATAATTTGTGATTAGTTTTTGTAAAGGTTTAACGTTATGGTTGATCGATGTACATAAGAATGAATGAAAAAGAAAGTAAATACAATTCTATTGGTAACACTAGCTCTACTGCTTGCTTAATGTGTAACCCTTGTTTACAAGGTGGTCAAAAGCATATACAACATTGGTTCACCCACAATGTAAGAAACAGATCAGAATTTGTAATTATTTAATGGAATAAATAGATCAGATTTGGGGGAGAAGTACACTAAACTGTGCCTACCAGTTTCATTAAATAAGGCAGCATCTGTTTTTGAAAACTGACATCGGTGGTTGGGGCATTCATTACGTCCACATTCAGTGAGTTATGTAGTCTATGATTTAGATATCCAGGTTATGTTGTCCCCCACCCCCATCCCATAGAGGTAAGAGGGCATGGTTCAACATGAAACTACATCTACAGTCTGTTTCAATCACTGGTTTGGTAAATTACAACATGATTACTGATATTAACACAAAATTAAAGATACACCCATTTGGATTAATTGAGTGGTGCTGAAAGTCCTGAAATGTCCCTCATGATTGACTGCAGCTGGTAGCTTTAGTTTGATTGACAGGACTGATTGGGTTAAGCAACTCACAGTAGAGCGGGAAAATCCGGAGTGTTTCTTGGAATCTGTGTTTTTTTATAAAAATAGTTCGACGATCAGTTCAAACAACTGTATGTAAGTACAAGTTCTTGGTAGGTATAGCCACTGGAAGAAGACACAAATTGCCATGATCAGATGACAGGAAATTGATTCAGAGGGTCAGGAACAACCCAGGAGTCCATAAAGCACATGCTACAGTCATGAACTGGAACCTGCAGGGACTCCAGTGCCTCTGTCTATAGGTAAAAGCTGGACTGAAATGCTGCTGTCCAAGAAAGAAGACCCTGCTTCAATACTGACACCTTCAAACTAAACTTTAGTTTAAGCCAGTTTGCAGTTGACCACAAGGACAAGAAAAAGCCTTCTGGAGGAAGATTTTAAACCCTACTGAACCTTAAAAGTCTGAACACTACCAAGTAGTCCAATACGAAACCAGAAACTTGCTAGGGGACATTATAAAGAGCCCTAATATTACCACTGCATTTACATACGTCCATGATGAGTATAAGTAAACTTCAGAACACAACTGTAAAGTATTAAGAGACTCTGAGTTACTGATTGGGAGGTCGGCGGTTCAAGCTCCAGCTCGCCAGGTTACCGCTATTGGGCACTTGAGCAAGGCCCTTAACCCTGTCCGCTCCAGGGGCGCCATAAAAAAATGGGTGACCCTGCGCTCTGATCCCTGACCTACTAACAAAAAGCTAGGATATGCAAAGAATAAAGAATTTCACCATGCAGTAATGAATATGTGACAAATAAAAGCTGAACTTTCTTTCTCTACTTAGTCAAGACACCTAGCAATATTAAAATATCTTCATCTAATAACTTTGGGTTGATCAGCAATTGACAAGAAATTGATCTCAGATTTCTAAAAAGAGGACAGATAGCAGTACAGAGTGTCACATCAGTACCTTCAAGTGCCACTGCATTGGGGCAGTAGAAATGCAGCAATGCTGCCAGAGCACAGCCGTCTGCATTGTCCTTCAGCAGGTTCTCCACTAGTGGGAGATAGAGTGCAGGCTGTGCTTTATTGTTGTCCTTTTTTTCCCGCCCCTGTAGGAGTTGCACAACAATATTTCAGTTACTGTAACAAGCAGAAATATATAATGAGAAGAATTATTTGACATTTATGATGTAATACAGATATAAATCTGGATGCTGTTGGCCAATGGGTAACCAATGCCCTATTAAATCACTTAAATCCTGAATATGGATGTACCAAAAAATGCATATAGTTTGCCAGATTATATTGTTAAATAATATTATTAGGCTTTTTATAAACCAAGTGTTTTTAAAATAAGTAATTCATCCAGCTTGTGAGGGAGTCGCACTAAACTCTGTTAGACGCAAGTACTGTACAATGCCAATAAACATCATAATAAAACAATGAGACAGCAGCAGTCATATGCAATCTAAATCAGAGCACTAATGAAGTCAGCATCAGTAATATGCATTCATCTCAGCATCAGTCTGCATGCAAGCTATTACTTGAGTGAAATAAATAATGTAAATGTAATATTAAAATATACAGTATATCTATTTTTAAATACCAGCAGTTCATAAAGAGCTAAGAGGGGTTCTAACATAGCTTAAAAATCACTAGATAGGAGTCTTAGCTTAAGAGTGATTTAGGACCAATCTCAGAGTAATTCCTAGCAAGCAAAAGAAAAAACTTTCATCTCAGTAAGGAGATGTGGCTGATCCAAAAGTCCTCTCACTACTGCTAGCAGTTTTTCACCTTGGGTTATGATGAATAAACGGTAAAACAAGATCTACTCTTTGATTTGAAAGAAAATTCTTTGAAAACACGCACAATTCTTCGAATTTTGTCACTAGGAGCAACTAGTTGCACTAGAACTTTTCATGAATATGGCCCCAGATTACTAAAACGTTGATTTAATATGTATCAACTATCATTACTTTATTTCAACAATGATAGGTTTCTAAGGATGAGATAATATTAACGTTACATAATAATCTGTAAATAATCTAATTATCCATTCATTAATATTACACATCTTATTAGTCTGTAAATAATTTGCATAATATTAATATCTTTAGGAATGATCCTGACCTAGTAAATTAATAAAATAACATTTATTCATAAATTATATAAATATATATAAACTATATATAGGTTTATTTTATTTATCATAATTTTGGACAGGCAGTGTATCGTTTGAATAAAACTCACCTTTAGTCCTACGGGTTTGGCCTCAAATTTCTTTCCTATTCTTCGCTCTTGAGCCATGGTCTCTCTCAAGTATTCATTAACCTGCAATGAAACACATGAATACATGAGCTGCAATTGAGTTCTATTTCACTCTTCCGAATTGCCATGGAAACTGAGAATCATCTGTTACCTTCTTGTGCACGTATGCATGTAGCCTTGCACAGGTTCACCTCACATATTTCCTCACATGAAATATGACTTGGACCACTTGTAAAATGGTTATCCATTTATCTGTACATGTCTACAGTTGGAGGTATGCAGGTGATTCTCAGTGTCTACGACCTTAGCAGTGATCATACAAAGATGTCTAACTCGGATATTCTTGATTGTAGTCTGTCCCTTCAGGCTCACAGACATAGCTGATGGGATCTTAATTTGGCCGTTGCAGCCGCTCAAGAAATAGCAGTGTAGTAGGAGTGGATAATGCCAGGCAACCCACAGTCCTGAATACGTCCATTCACACATTGTTCGTTATGGCAGAATTTACTATGCCTTTAAAAAGGGATTTGGACAGATAGCTCGCTTGTGCTCGAAATCCACGGTATGCATTATAGCTAAAATAATGGATCAACAGCAGATTATGGTCTGAGTCGAGCTGGTAGTCTTGCAGGTGTATGCTTTTTGATCAACAAATTCCCATTACTTTTTCATGACTTTTAGAGGTGTTTAGACTAAATTTATTTAAAATTTTACCTATCTATTACAAGTGAACTAAGGTGTTATAATATAGCAGTAATCCATTCATTGCATGCAATGTTAGCATAAATCTGTTGCTTCTTACTTCTTCAGACGCACACAATAAAATAACACTTAATAACACTTACAAAAAAATTAACTGCATGGTTAAAACAGATCGCTTGAAAATTAGAACATAAATGGTGTCAAACTAAATTGTTAGTATTCCAAATAGCATGGAAGGAGAGCATCCTGAACTATAAAAAGCTCTCAGTGATGCTAGATCAACGCATCTCTCCACTCTTATTGAAAGCTAAATTAACTAGAAACAAGACCACTGCAGAAATCTCCACAACAACAACATACAGTAGTGAGTACTTTATGAACTTTTTCAATAACAAAGTCATAAATATTAGGCAAATATTGCTTCACTATACTTGTGTTACTCGACCTCAGTGCAGCTTTTGACACTATTGATCATAGTATTCTCCTTCACAGATTAGAAAATGTAGTAGGAATTAAGGGAACGGCCATCTCGTGGCTTAGGTCCTATTTGACTGATCATTATCAGTTTGTAGATTTAAATGGTGACCATTCTGCATGTTCTAAAGTGGAGTTTGGTGTTCCACAGGGTTCAGTTTTAGGCCCACTGCTTTTTTCTCTTTATATGCTTCCTCTGGGCAACATAATTCGTAAGCATGGTATTAGTTTTCATTCTTATGCTGATGACACACAGTTAGACGTCTCAGTAAAACCAGATGAGAAAAAACAGCCTATTAAAGTTAAGCAATGTGTGCAGGACATTGTCACAAAACTGCTGGTATTGGCTCGTGGTGATGGCCGTGGGCTGAAGTGAGGCGGGCATAGACGCAGAGGGGTAAAAGTCCTTTTATTTGAACAAAATAAACTTCAAACAAAGGATGTTGGCTTACTGATGGGAGCATGACACAACATTAACCGAATTACATAGACTAATATTTAACACAGACAAGAGGACTGACTAAACATGGAGACCTAGCCTACTAGCTGTTACGCACACTAGCTGGATGCTAGCTAATCAGACTAGTTGCTAACAGACTAGTAGCCAGAGGTCTAAGGGCAAACAGACTGAGTACACAGCAGACTAGGTAGGGGACAGACTAAGAACTCGCAGGTTAGTGGCTAAGCAGGTTAGTATCTAAATAGACTAGGATCTAAGCAGACGTGGAGACTAGACAAACTAGGAGACTACACAGACTATGAACTAGGTAGGTTCGTATCACCATGTTAGTAATAAAACAGACTAAGAACTAAACATTCAACAATGGTACTTACACAGGGAAAACCAAACAGACTAAAATACAAACTCATACATTTAACAAAGACAGCTCCACAAAACATATGCCAACTTAACTAGACCAGACCAGACCAGACCAGACCAGAACCAAACCAAACAAAAGCCCACTTAACATAACAAATACTCGACCCAGTTTCCCAGAACAAACAGCTATTTATAGAATGTCTAATTAGCTACCTCGGTTCAGGTGAGACCTCATCACCTGACCGAGGTGCCTTCTGGGAAACTGAGTCTACAAACAAAAACTACAAAACTAAACTTGGTGACCTCTGGTGGTGAACCCTCACAGACATAAGAGATTGGATGTTAATTAACTTCCTTCTGCTTAATCCTGATAAGACAGAAGTTCTAGTCATAGGACCACAAGCAGCTAGAAGCAAGCTTTCTGATCACACTGTAACTTTACATGGCCTTGCTGTTCCATCAAGTGTAACAGTGAAAGACCTCGGTGTGATAATAGATCCCAGCCTTTCATTTGAAGCTCATTTAGATAATATTACCAGGATACCATTCTTTCACCTCAGAAATATTGCCATGGTAAGAAATATATTGTCACTAAACAATGCAGAAAAAATAGTTCATGCTTTTATCACCTCTAGGTTGGACTACTGTAACGCATTACTATCTGGTTGTTCAACTAGGTGCATAAACAAGCTTCAGTTAGTCCAGAATGCAGCAGCGAGAGTCCTCACTAGAACCAGAAGATACGAGCACATCACCCCTATCTTATCTACACTGCATTGGCTCCCTGTGAAATTTCGCATCGATTTGAAAAATGCTACTATTGATGTATAAGGCATTAAATGGTCTCGAGCCGCAGTATCTGAGTGAACTGCTAGTGTCTTACGATCCACCACGCCTACTTCGATCAAAGGATGCAGGTTGCTTGCCAGTACCGTGTATTATGAAAACTACAGCAGGGGGCAAAGCCCCAAAGTTATGGAATAGCCTTCCAGTTAATGTTCGAGAGTCAGACACAGTCTCAGTGTTTAAGTCTAGGCTAAAAACCTATTTATTTAGCCAAGCATTTTTGTAAATAAATTAGCCTTATGTAAAGGAGCAGATCTGGGGGATTCATGGACGTACAGTATTATGGTGAACTGGTATGTTTAGATGCTGTCCTCCCCACACTCATTGTTCACTCAGGTTTGTTGACGGTGAGGTGATTGGTTGCTTTACATCTCAGGGAGCCCTCATGTCTGTGTTTCCTTCTGGCTCTCCCTTTTAGTTATGCTGTCATAGTTAGTCCTGCAGGAGTCCCTGCTTGCGCTCTGCACTGAAGATACATTCACATTATACATTGTTTGACTGTGACCATACCTAACTGCCATCTCACCTTCTCTTCTGCTCTCTCCTCTTCTATCTCTTCTTCTCTCACTCTCCCTCTTTTCCCCTACCTGTCTCTCTGTCGAGCTATACAGGTCACTCCTGAGCTGCCAGTGATCAAGACTCCCTCTGCCCCCTGGAGCAGTCTGACCCGTCCTGGTGTCCTGATTCTGGTTGGAGATCTCATCGCATGGATGCCCCGTGTGGTCTGCCTGGGATGCGTGTGGTAACTAGGGAAGGTTCCACTTTTCCACAAAGACGGTCTTGTCCTCGGCTGATGCAGACAGCTGTTCTCTGAGGACTTGTGACTTTAGTCGCTCGATAGTTCAGGACTGGAGTTTCCTACAGTCTACCTGAGCCTCCAATAACAAACTGGACTCAATTTTAACTTAAACACATCTCCTGTTATACTGAACTTCCAGTCTCACACAGTATGATGCAGATCAATCCCTGCTGTCCGTTTTACCTAAATGAAGATGGGTTCCCTGCTGAGTCTGGTTCCTCTCAAAGTTTCTTCCTATTACCAACTCAGGGAATGTTTCCTTGCCACTGTCGCCATCGTCCTCGACTTGCTCATCAGGGACAGGGTCTTATCATTTTGATTCATACACGTTCACTTCTCATACAAACTTATATAATTCTTTTGATTGTGTAAAACTGCTTTGCGACAATGTCAAGCTATACAAATCAAATTGAATTTAATTGAATTTAATAGAATTTTTAACTTGTTCTAATTGTGCTGCCACCATTATCACCAAATACTCATTCATTTATTCCTCACCTTAAAGAGCGATTACATTCTACAGTACCATTAACTGATCTTCACTGTGAACATAAAGTAGGTCAGTGTGACCAGACACTTCTGTGTTTCACCAGCCACCAATTTAAAAGGGACATTTTATAATAAATTAAAATGCATTTTGTGACACCATTTATTTTGAAGATCATATAAAATAAATATTTAATTACTTTACAGGTAGAGTATGTGCCTGTCTGTGATACACGTGGGTTTAATATTAGTAAAGATTAGTAAATGATGAATATTAATAATGCGTTGTTAGAGACCTACTGGATGAAGTGAACCCACTGGTTTTTTGTTGCCACTCAACTTTATTGTCCTTATCATGTCTTACAAGTACAATTTCCCTTCACAAGACCTAAGCGGCACAAACCTGTTCCAGCGCGACAATGCCAACACCTCACTGACGCTCTTTCTCCAAAGCTAGTCTATTTTGCGATTTATACATAGTCCATATCATAAGAACACTACTGTACTTGGATAACTGCTACCAAGGAGCTGGTTATTTGGGACACTTCCACTCTCCTTGCACAGATTAAATGGCTCTGTCCCCAGAGATAACAAAAAGCATGCCACGCAATTCATTAAAATGAGGCTAGATTTACTAGGGAAACCAGTAGCAGTGTCACACCAAGGGTACAGTTCCATTCCACTGTGGTTCTCCCTATCAAAGCTGAACATCCCAGTGGGACAGAATGTACGCAGCATCTGCTAGAAAGCATTTCTTTGTCTACTGCTGATTCTTTTCTCATTACAGAGAGTTGAGCAACTAGGCCTGCTCACAACCCTGAGCTGTACAGAAAGATCTAGGGTTCCATTATTGCTTCTACTAGTCATTTGGTGTCCCAAATAGATTACAAGATTTGGAACCCTCTTCCAGGTCATTTAGGTAGATTTGGCCCTGTAGGATTAGTCACTAACTAAGAACTACAAGTTTTGAGATTTTTTAGATCTGGTGGACTGCCTGATTCAAAAAATACTTTTCTCTGCATGTCCCCGTTTTACACTAACTGTGCACATGGGCACAATTTTAGCAAGTGTTTTAATTTGAAGGTAATTTGAAGCAGCAATTAAACTCATTGAAATTATATCAGGGTGGAAATTCATAATACTTTTTAAGTTCAATTTTAGAAAGCTTAACGAAAAAAAAAATACAAATGAATAGAATTAAAAAACACAGCTGGCTGGGTCCAGGATGTTACCTTGTTAATCCAGGTGGTCACAGCTTCTTCAACGTCATAAGGGAAGTCCTCCTCCGGAAAGAAAGGTGAGTATTTCTGTACACATGTCAGCACTCTCTCGACACTGATCATCTCCACTGTGTACGCCATCATCAGGGTGTCAATCATCGCCAAGTGTGAGCTCTGCAAAAGGAATATGGGGGGAAAGAAAGTCACACACGAGCAATCTTGTTCATCTTTAAACATTCAGCACAGCACATTTACATGTCATGTTAGAAGAAAAGCATTCACAATTATAATTTTATTCCAATAACACATAAAAAGTTACGTTATTTAATAAGTATAATCGTCATAACTACGGAATGAAAAAAAAAAGACCAGACACAACTGATTTGCTCATTTTGGTCATTTTTATTCAATTTTATTTTTTAACTAAACTACCACTACAGCAGCAATGACTGTAGTAATGACTGTTATGTCTACACAGCTGTCTTGTGTAAACAAAAGTGTCTTCTCATTATTTTTAAAGCCTTAAAGTGAATAATTTAAAAGTCACTGATCATAAATAGAACGCTAACAATAATAAATAAACATCAACCATGCTTTTGGACACTACAGTACTTCATCATCGCATGTGTGTTATTAATGTTTGTATCATTAATATGTTTTTTTATCACCATAAGGTAAATGACACAAAGGTAATTGGGTAGTATCACAGTAAATACATAGTTTTTCACAGAGTCTCTGTGTCTCAGCTAGAATCAACAGGACAGGTTTAATTAACTAATACAGTAAGTAATAGCGTATCCCAGACTTGGGGCACGAGGCAGGGGACACCCAATCCATCACAGGACACACACATTCAGTACACACACACACACACATATTGACAAACTACAGGGCAAGTTGGGAACGGTAGTTACTTTAACCTGTCTTGGACGGTTTGAGGAAACCGGAGTACCAGGAGGAAACCCAAAAAGCACAGGGAGAACATGAAACAGTAGACGCGAGGCGGGAATTGACCCCGGACACTAGAGGTGCAAGGCGACAGTGCTAACCACGAAGTCAGTGTGCCGCCATACAGTAAGTTACATCCCAAATAGAACTGTACATGCCTGTCTCTATTCTCACCGCACAATATATTTTAGTTTTAGTGTGTGTTTGTGTGCATGTGTGAGAACGCATGCAATTTTAAAGTTTAACTAGCTGCAAAACGCAACAACAGAAGAAAATATTATGGTTTGACACATGCACATTGAGGGGACAAAGGGAGCATCAAAAGGAGGCAACCACAAGCATGTCGTCAAAATGTCTCCCCTCTAGTTTCTGATTGGCTGGTACTTGTCCCTCCTCTAGCCTCTGATTGGACTCTGTTGTGGTATTAAGCAAACACGGGACAGAGGGTGGACAGAGCTTGTCTGAGGGAAATTTAAATCTGATTGCAGAGTTTTACGCTCTGGTTTTTGACACAAAAATAACATCATACTACACCAACTCCACCAAGTAAACTGTTTAGGTCTGCTTCAGTGTTACACGTCACATGACTGACAGCAGATTGCCGTAAATGAGAAAGAAAGATGAGAGAAATTCATGTGTGACTGGATCATTCGCTAATCTCTGGCATGATTGGTTAAGTAATAGTGCTTTCTTTTACACTGTGTTGAAAACAAAGTGTGACCAATTAGTATGACTGAGACAACATCTTGGACTGTCAAGTAAACAAGTGAAGACATGATTTGAATGCAGGGAAATACATGCAAATAAATCAGCAGCATTCGGAAATGAGATCACGTGTATGTATGAATCGAGATCGAATCGAATCGTGCAGCCTCGCTTAATAAATGTAGACAGTACAGACATGGCAGGTTGTTATGCCAACGACACACCCCCTCCTCCGCCCTGCTCACACGACAGGCCTTTTGTTTTCTTTAATATCATCCAATATACTGTAACAGTCAGGTTAGTAAAGTGGCTACACGATAATATCAAAAACACCACATGGTGGTACTTCAGAAGAAGAACTTTTGCTACGATGCTGCTCTGATTACATACAAAACTTTTTCTCCTCAGTTAGAATACAGCTGTTACACATCCAGATGTGAAAATGTAATATCCCTGTGTGTTTTAAAAGAGGACAGAGAAAAGTACAGAAATCCTCATTTTATTAGAATACATGCAAACTTTTAGCGATGTGCAGCCCATCAGCATGTTAAGAAAAAAAAAGGTCAGTTGGACATCTTAGAAATAAATTAAATTAATTATAAGTAGAAAACATATTTTCCTCTGGATAACTTTGCTTGGTTTATATCATAAGTCATTTAAGCTAGTAGATTCCTCTCATCTCATTGTCCATACCGCTTTGTTCCATATACTGTACAGGATCACGGGGGGCCTGGAGCCTATCCCAAATGACTTGGGGCATGAGGCGGAGTTTATTTGTCTGCTGTCAGTCACTGTCATATAACATTATAAATGCTGCTGAATACACAGAATGAACTGCTTGGTCACTCCAAATCAGCACTACTGTAGTGCACTTATGAAAATTACCAACCAAACGTCTGGTGCGAGAGATAAATAACCAAACATTTAACGCGTCTCCGCAAAACTTCTATCATTCTATTTTCTCTTAAAAACACTGTGTAAAATACTCATTATTTTTGAAGCAAATGTAAATGAACCGTCTCTTGATTGCATTTGTAATGAATGCTTCTTTTGTTCTTTATTGAGTCTCTACAGTGCATTACACAGTCAAAATGTATAATTAAATGTTAGGAACCGTACATGTGTGTGTGTGTGTGCGTGTGTGTGTGTGTGTGTGTGTGTGTGTGTGTGTGTGTGTGTGTGTGTGTGAGAGAGAGAGAGAGAGAGAGAGAGAGAGAGAGAGAGAGAGAGAGTGCATGTGTGTCTGTAAATGCCGGAGTGTGAGTGCGTGCGAGTAGCAGCAAGTGTCAGTTAGATAAGTGTTTGCTAGATAAATACCGTTTTGTGTAAAATCACACCAGGTGTTCTAATAATTCCTATGATTACATGACATTGGCTGTTACACAACACAACACATATACACAACACATATACACAAAACATAGCACAAGTCAGTAAATAGAGATGTCCTATAGCACTTTCTGATTCTGAATCCTGTACACTTCCCTCCAGATTGTTTTCAGACCACAGGGACAAAGAGTGACCGTAGTATAGATGGCGGGGGGAGGGGAGGAGGCAAGGGGGGGATTATTATTTCAGTGATGTATGGGGAATCTTCTGGGAATATGCTGGGATTTTATGATAGTGATGACTGAATGCTGCTGCGTCTGGTTGGGAGGACGTCCACTGGTCTCTGTTTCAATGGCATTATCAATGAGGAAAAAGTCAGAGATTTCATTTTTAGTTGTCTAATAGCTAGCCAGCTAAGCTACATCACGCATGTTGGGTTGTACAACACAAAGCGAGTTTTAAAAATTGCCAAAATGAATGTCATTAATACATTTAAATGAAATGCTAAATGAATCCATTCTGTTGTTCAACAGTTCACAACACAAACTGCCTGTCTGCATGCAAGTACTATACTGTGGACAGAGCAATTCATTTCAGTTTTATTTTGTATAACGGTGGTCTTTGTCGCACAGCAGCCTTACAGAATAAAAAGAGTACAGGGACGCACATGATGGACTAACAGGGCTGCGTGCAATAACAAGCGCGCCTGTGAAACATCTGTAAGCGGATAAGAGTTGAATGGTCTCATGAACTGTCTAAACGTATGAGAGCACTCTCGAATGCTCAGTGCTGGACTGTTACATGCATTCCTGTACTCTCGTGCCGGGGAAGACAGACGCAGGAGAGGATGTATGGGGAATCTTCATGTATCATGAATGACTTCAAAATAGATTATTTTTATTATAATTTTTTTTATCTACATATGTTTGCATTTGTGGTGGTATGATGATGCCATTCCTCTGTAATCCTACTGGTGGCGTGCTCTAAACTATTCACACATTGGCTGGCAGCACAGCATACTGTATGGTCGGACCAAATAATTTGTTTTAACCGTAACAACATGTAAAAAAAAACACAAACAAAAAAAGTTTTATTGAAGAGATATTTCTACAGTCATTATACAATGGTATGGATTGGCACCCTGTCCAGGGTTTACCCCACCTTGTGCCCTAAGTCTGCTGGGATAGGCTCCAGGCCCCCTGTGACCCTGAATACAGGATAAAGCGGTATAGACAATGAGTGAGTGAGTGAGTGATTATACAGTGGTACCTCAGCATAAGAACACCCCGCCTTGCAAATTTCCCCCTTACCTAAAATGTTATTTAATTTAACTAAAATATATTAAGGTTATGTGAGGTTTAAGATGTATCTATTTCATATTTTAATTAATTTTACTTTTATAAATGTTTGGTTAGGTTTTTATATGCAAAAATATGATTCTAGTGTTGGAAATTGGTAATATTGCTAATATTTGTTTGGAACGGATTATCTGCATTTACATTATTTCCTGAGAGAAAATGCATTTCTCAATATGAAATTTGTATGTCGATGTACCATTTTACTTATAGCACTGCAAAATATATTGAATCTACACTTACTGTAGGTCAGTCAGTCAGTCTATATCAGTCATCATCTATACCGCTTTATCATCTATAAAGAGTCGATATCATCTATAAAGGAGCCTATCCCAGGAGCCTTAGAGCACAAGGCGGGGCACACCCTGGACAGGGTGCCAATCCTTTATAGGGTACACACACACACACACACACACACACACACACACACACACACACACACACAAATACACTCATTCAAACACTACGGGCAATTTGGGAACGCCAATTAACCTAATCTGCATGACTTTGGACTGTGGGATAAAACCGGAGTACCTGGAGGAAACCCACCAAGCACGGGGAGAACATGCAAACTCCATGCACACTATGGTGGGAATCAAACCTGGCTGGGAATCGAACCCGAACCCTGGAGGTGCTTGTGAGGCGACACCACTAAGCCACAGCGCCGCCCTTTCACCTAGGTATGATGATAATATTGTGGGTGGTCCCTGGTGATTCCCACCACCGATGTGTAAGGTAAGTTTCGCAGCGTTGACTGCATGTGTTCATCAGCGGTGACTGAGACAACATGCCCCCAACAACATTCATAAATAAAAGCGATAAAAAGCTGTTACAGGGCTCCAGACAGACATACATCTTTAGGAGTCTTTCGATCCTTAAACCTGAAATATTTACCAGACATTTACAGTAAACTTTTTAAGGAGCCAAAATAATAGAAAGTAATGCTTTTCCTAACATAACAAGGCAAACCCATATATCCATGCTGATTTAAACAGGAGCTGTGGGTATAAGAAACATAACTGTACGTTGCTGGGATTTTATGATAGTGATGACTGAATGCTGCTGCGTCTGGGTGGGAGGACGTCCACTGGTCTCTGTTTCAATGGCATTATCAATGAGGAAAAAGTCAGAGATTTCATTTTTAGTTGTCTAATAGCTAGCCAGCTAAGCTACATCACGCATGTTGGGTTGTACAACACAAAGCGAGTTTTAAAAATTGCCAAAATGAATGTCATTAATACATTTAAATGAAATGCTAAATGAATCCATTCTGTTGTTCAACGATTCACAACACCAACTGCCTGTCTGCATGCAAGTACTATACTGTGGACAGAGCAAGTCATTTCAGTTTTATTTTGTATAACGGTGGTCTTTGTCGCACAGCAGCCTTACAGAATAAAAAGAGTACAGGGACGCACATGATGGACTAACAGGGCTGCGTGCAATAACAAGCGCGCCTGTGAAACATCTGTAAGCGGATAAGAGTTGAATGGTCTCATGAACTGTCTAAACGTATGAGAGCACTCTCGAATGCTCAGTGCTGGACTGTTACATGCATTCCTGTACTCTCGTTCCGGGGAAGACAGACGCAGGAGAGGAGGGGAGTGTCACATTAAAAATCGCTGCATGCCCTTGCAATGTTTTTCAGGAGGTGGTCTGGATAGAAAACAGTCGCAAAACAAAAGCTGTAGGCGCACTGGTGACTATTTCATTTGTCCCTGTGTGTCCTGAGCCGACTGACCCGCTGGCAGAAGTGAGATTTCGATTAGCTCGGTCAGAAAGGGGACAAACTGCAGTGTGCGGGAATCGACTATTTAAGGCACATTGATATATATTTCAATAGATACAGGATGAGTTATTATGAATGTTTATGTGAACATAATTTAATGTTGCGTTACATGATTCGTTTCTTAGGTAAAGCTGTGCCAGTGTCTGCATCTCTCCTCTCTCACACCCTTCACACAGCCACAGCTCACTCTCCCTCGGCAGCTGCACGTAAACCTGGTGCTCTGGCGATTTGTTCTGCCTTGTTGAAATGTGCTGATGTGCAAACATGTACTGACAGCATAATGTTTAATAGTTACAATTAAATATTCTATAGCACGTTATTATTTTTATCACTCTAAACTACAGTCTGTACAGTGTACTACAATTTATGCTGCTGCTGCAACCCCAGCCTCAAAGCTTCCACAGCCCACATCTGCCATGAACGATTCATACTTCATTCAACCTGTGGTGACCAGAAGAGGTCATAAGTGGAAATAATAAGAAAAAGAATAAAATACTAAATACTGAGGACACGTCGTACTGCATAGGGCACTCAGGATGCTACCGACTTGTATGCAGGAGATGCCGAGACCTCCTCAATGTCCTTGTAAATGTGCTCAGACTAATAACAGTGCCTTGACTAGCAAGTGTTGTGCCCATAACGCATCCCCAAACTGAAACAGAACTTAATAGCTATATATAATGATATGAACAAACAAGAAATAAATGATAGTCACTTAGTCATTGATAAAATTATTAAGAAGAAATAATGTAATAAAAGCAAACGCTGGTCGTGAGCTTAGTCCTTCTCTACACATTCTCCATCTAAGGCAACACTCTTCTCAAAATGATGGATGAACTTGTGGAGACCGTCCTTGAAGAACCTTCACTGTGCTCTTGAGGTTCCCCCTCATCATCATCTTTGAAACGCCTGCCACAGAGTAGGAGGAAGTTGCGAGGTGCGAGGCCGGCGTGAAGAGGGGGAATTTTCAAGTTTCACCTTTTTGTGAGCTGACGATTTGCCTTGGTTTTGACCCTCTAGCAACATCATGTTGAACTATACCGCAGATTTTTCAAAGAAGAAGAAATGTTTATGAATGTACTTACTTCCGGAGACATAATTTAGGTAAATATAGCATCAGCCAAAAAATGTTTTAAATGAACACACACTTCACACGCTGGGAAAGAAAAAAACTGTATAAATATTTTGATACTAAATAAATGAAAATTATTTTAAAAGTATTAAGATAATTATATGGTATTATTATCATATTAAAATAATATACATCAAACTATTTTTTGTCCTGAAGTGTGTATAGGTGTCTCCTTGCACCTCCATGGTCTGGGTTCGATTCCCGTCTCTGTGTGTATGGAGTTTGCATGTCTTTCCAGTTCTTGGTGGGTTTCCTCCCACAGTCCAAAGACCTCCAGAGTAGACTAACTGGCGATCCCAAATTGCCCATAGTGTGTGAATGAGTGTGTGAGTGAGTGTATGTGTGTGTGTCTGTGCCCTGCGATGGATTGGCACCCTGTCCAGGGTGTACCCTTCCTCGTGCCCTAAGTCTCCTGGGATTGGCTCCAGGCCCCCCGCGACCCTGAATACAGGATAATGCGGTATAGATGATGAGTGAAGTGTATATAAATTTTTTGGGCTCACTCTGTATTTTTCATTTATTTCATATGAATTTTCCACACATTGGCTCACTTCCAATAATAAAAAACCCACAATGGTCACTGAAATAACTTGAAACTGTAATAAATAATAATTCAATGAATATCAAGTAATGAAAATCAGACACTGCTTTTTGAATCACATTTCAACAGAATCATTTAAATATGGCCTGGATAAATTACTTGGTATCCCTAGAGAGACTAAAGTTTGTCATGTAATTAGCTTGACAGGTTTCTTTAATCTTGCAATCAGTCATACAGCCTATTTCAATGGTGAGAAATATTTTTATTAAAATTGAGATTATTTCAAGCAAAGAATTGACAAATTTTGTCTGTGTAAAAAATTTTTTTGGGCATGTGCCAAGATATTTGCACAGTACTGCAAGTAAAACAGCTGTTAGATTTAACTGAGCAGTGGCGGCCGTTCAATACGGGGCGCAGGGGCGCCGGCCCCCTTAAAGAAGAATGCTACTTTAACATGTAATTATTTAACATAATAATTATTTATTTTAATAATGAAATAAAGTAATTTAGTCACAATATTCCGCTGTATTTCTTAATATAATTTATTTGCAATTTAAAAAATCTAAACTGTATTATGTTCATTTGTGTTCGTGTACGCGGGGCGCCGGACAAACGAGTGTCTATGTAGGAATGTACATTTTTGAAAAGCATGTGACCTGAGGCTGAGCTCTGATTGGATTTTGTCAAATCATCCTTCGGGCGCAGCACTGTGTGCCCTGAACCCTTCCACTTTTGTTCTTAGCGAATCAATATCGTTTTTAAATATTTAGGCTCATGTGATTGGACGATTCTCAACGAGTCTTCCCAGCACTTCTTATGGCAAGCGGAGCTGCTGACTGGATGCGATGTGAGTCAGGACTTTATTTTATGCTAGTAGTAATGATCACCGCATAATCACCTGATAAATACAGGCGAATATTAAAAGTTTCATTTTAATTTTGTTTGCACCAGCCGCCACTGTAACTGAGTGTGCTGTCACACTTGCTCCTTTCTATTTTCATGCAAAACTCTTATTTACAAGGTTTATTATCTGTACGATATGTCAGGCATACATGATAAACATATATAATATTTATACTAAGATAATATGGTGCCTAAGACTAAGTAGAATTTACAGTATTGTATACAGTATTGCGATATTCAGACAGATTCTTGGTTCATATCGCCCAGCCTAAGCATGTGGGTGTTTTTTTCACCCAATTTGTTAGGAAACTGCCAGTGCAAACCATGCACCAGTAAATAGCCTGAGGCTTGCCAAATTTCATTTAAATGTTGCACTCACTCTTTTTAACACAGCTGGAAAGCTTTTGATCAACATCAGCTGAAGGTTTACTTTTTATACAACTTTCTAAACCTAATTGCTTTAAATTGAAAGGTTTTTAATAGCTCCGTCTGCCACACTGCCATGCAGTGCAGGTTTTTACTCCTCTCTTCTTATTCCTATTTACAGTCCAGAAATCGCACCCTTATATGCAAAACAGAGTTGCAAGGACAACTCATGATGATTATAGCGAGACATTTCATATCACACAGCATAACCGTCAAAGTGAGACTCCAGCTACAGTATAACAACACACCTATATGGATATAGAAATGTATGATCAAGCAAAAAATAAATATTTTGTGTAACTGTGTACAGCATAGGGTAAGTACCTTAACAAACTCCATGTCTCTTAGTACTTTCCTCCACCATGTTGATTAACGTCATGGGTCTCTAATTTAATACTCTAGCCTTGCACTTGAAAGTATTTAATCATTTCAATAATTCAGAAGACTACAGGCTACAAGAGAACTTCAAATCAGAAAAAAAATAAATAAATAAAAACACTACGGCCCATCAGAAAATCAGAAACATTCCGGAATTGAACCTGAATTGAGAATTAAATGTGTATTGAGACAAACACTCGTTTGTTTAACAAATGCAGATGGAAAGGGAAATTGGTCGACTTTTAGTGCAACATTTGGGTTTATTCAAGGAGACCGGACTCGGTCCCTACATTCCCATACAGAAATGTACCCAAGAGATAACCAGGACAAGCCAAAGGAAAGACAAGTATAATTATTGATAATATTTGCAAAAATAAAGATTTGTAACTATTTTGTTCCATGTATGATGGCTGTGCTGGGGTGGAGTGGTTTATTGCGAGGGGGGCCGTAGCTTTTCCTACAAAAAAAAAAAAAAGATATCAATCATTGCTCTAGAGTTCCATCTCTATCGCCTTCATCAAAGGCAAATCTAACAAAGGACACCTATTGTTAGCTTAACAAGTAACCAACAGTCTCCTCACATTATCAGATATTCCTAGTCTCTTTGTTGGGACATCCAACCCCTATAAAAACGATAACCTCAAAGACATACGCATCACATCCGCAGCTCCAATCCTGCTTCAGTCGTACTATAACTTTTCCTGTACATGATTAAAGGTCTTTTAAATATACAGTGCTGTTCAGCTCAGACCTACATGGCAGTTGTGTGTAGAAACCTCCCGGCTCACGTTACTGAGGCACTCATCACTGACAGGAATGCCTTATAAGGTTTGTGTGTCAGGATGAAAACATAGGCTTTAAAGGTTGTGACCTGGGTGAGGCCGCATCCACACAAAATCTTATCTCAAAAGAGTTTGTATTCAATGAAATACATACTGACAGTTTATATCATCATGATGCTACTGAAGGTCTTGAAGGTTTGAAAATATCACTAAATAAGTACGAAATACATGAGTTATAATCACAAAGATACAATACAGTGCAAAAGTCAGAGGACACCCTTATCTCTTTATATTTTGCTTCAAAAAGCCAGATGTCTTGGTTGTTAACTTAGTCTTGAAAAATAGCTCTCCCTGTACATGACTAGTTTCAGAGGAATACATATTTGAATCATTTAAGCATAAAAAGAAAAACAGCGAAAAACAGCTGTAAATGATAGATGATCAGGCCAGTCATCTGTATACTGGTGATGCTATCTACTGTACACTATATGCTTTAAATTAAGGGTAATACTTATGCTTATGAAACAAAGAAAACATTTACCCTTAATTTGAAGCAGTTAAACAGCTTCCCTATTTTTCTTTTCAAAAATGATAGTTATGCATAAGACATGAACTACCAAGGACAAAGTTTCATATTTAAGTGGAATGAAATATGATTTAATGGTTAAATCTGCTCAGTCAGATTTTGTACATTATTTTTCGTATAACAGTAACTTAGAAACTAGTTCCGGCTGTAACAGGAGGTTAACCATGATACACTCATTCCAATATGTCGTTGTTTCTATAGTAACAACTCAAACACGTTTCTTGAGAGCAAGAGAGACCAATTACTGGCAAATCACTGTGGTATAACACACTCCAGACCATGTGGTTACACAAAAAAAGCAATGGACTTTGTGGGAGTAGAGCTACATCCCCTTGGTGTGCATTATTTTCTCTCCCAGTAAAATCTGCCATGTGTAATTCCTTAAATGACATCACACACCATGTACTGTAATACTGACTGTGTATCAGGGAGAAAAAGCCGGATAAAATAACCAGACAGTGATTCATTATATCAGCTTATGTACTAGTTTTACATAAAAGATTTATGTTATACTACTGAATATGAAACAACTGAGGCAATATGCAATATGAAAGCACACTGCTGCTACGAATTTTCTCCTAAAGAACAAAAAATTGTGCAAGAAATTTGCCTAGGCATACAAATTATTTTCGGCGTATGAGCCGAGCTGAACCGAATGGTGGCCAAGTTGGAGGCGTTCAAAACTTGTTTGTGTCAGCGCAAAGCCAAGAAAAGTGAGTTGATATATAGAGATTTTATTTGATTTTTTTTTTTTTTTTTTTTGCATTTGTGCAATTTCTAGTGAAGATATAGCACCATGAGTCCCAAGATTGTTAGCGAGGATGGTAGCAAGAAGAAAAGGGAGCCATTTTCAGTTTTGTTTTTAAAGCAGTTGGTGCCATGAGGAATCATGAATTAAGATTAATTGTTTTAATACTAAGATTAATTTTTGTGTAGCTGGAATGGATTTTTGGGTAACTGCATTTAAATTATTTGCTTTGGGAAAATGCATGTCACGATACAAATCTCACGATCCCCCTTAAGAATTCGTCTCTGAAATGTATTAAATTTGTATGCCAGGGTACCACCGTAATTGTTTTTTATTTTTTAAAATCCTCTCTTGCTAAAGGTGTAGAACTGGACTGTAGGTTACAATTATTTCAGGCATTAAACTGTTAGTCAGAGAGGTTCTGCTAACAAAGCCACCCTTAAAAAAAACACAAACATAAATCAAAAAAATCAAACCTCCTTTGCACTTTTGTCTTTTGTGTATCTCCGTCTTTCACCCGTCCCCTGTGGCATTCTAGTAAAAGCGGCTTCCTCCCGGCAACAATAACCAAGCTAACGAAGCAAAATGCCACGTTTCCCTTTTCGGGTGATTGTCTGAATAAAAAAAAAACTAATTCAATACCCAGTGACCTTACTAAAGTTCATTCCATCATCGCTGTGTTTTTAAAAAGCTGTCCAGACTTCAGACACACCACTCAAACCTACAAAGTAAAGTAAGCAGAATATATACTTGGGTACTTCTCTTCTCTTTAGTGAATAGTGTTCAGTTCAGTTTGCTGTTCAAATATGTTCTCTCTCGTTCTTTCTTCTTTTCTCTTTCCTTTTGTATAACATGTAAGCCCACTACCTTTGTTCTGATTGCCGGTAGAAGTGAAACACCGAAGGGTGAAGCACTGCTAGACAAAACAAATGAATGGAGAAGCAAGCGATAAAGAGACCAGCGCTGATTGGCTGCCTCGTTTTCCTATCCATCTTATAGCTCTTTGGGTGTTATGACAGGAAAGGAGAGAAAAGAGCAAGAAGAAGGGGAGATTGTATCTTCTGGGAGTGCTCGCTCTGGCTTTGCAGCCCCACCCACAGTCACACTGCAGCGTTAAACACACATGCACGGACGATTCTCTAGTCGAACACTCAAACGTGTACACACCTCCTGTACACACACACAGAGCATAACCTATGATGTAAGGACAATCATTACACCAGAGAGATGTCCGATTTTTTTTTTCTGGAATAACAGTATTTGCTAAATGAAGCAAATTTGGTTTGTTTATTTCAGAGCACGTATGACTGAGTGTACGTGGATTGTTGTACTTATCAAGTCATCTGGCTTCACCATGCCTCTTGTGCAGCCCCTGCTACAAAACACGCACACAGTATTTCTATGTCTGTGACAGATTTTAACAGTGAGGTTAACTGTAACACATTTAAGCAAGATGTATGGATACACATGCCTAGGCATCCTTTTCTGTGTGTGTGTGTGTGTGTGTGTGTGTGTGTGTGTGTGTGTGTGTGTGTGTGTGTGTGTGTGTGTGTGTGAACAGATGGGCTGAATTATGTGGGCTCTTTGATGAAACTACATTAATAATAAAATGACTGATCTTACTCTCCCCCAGCACAGGCAGTCAATACTCACTCACACACAGAGAGAGAGAGGGGGGCGGGGGGGGGGGGGGTGCGAGAATGTGTGTGTGTGTGTGTGTGTGTGTGTGAGAGAGAGAGAGAGAGAGAGAGAGAGAGAGAGAGAGAGAGAGAGGATGAACTAGAAAAGACTGCAATGCAGAGACAACCGTACCTTCTGTCCAGCTCTCATATGCTTGTTGTGTTCAGGCTAATAGATCACAGTCTACCTCATAACCTACATCCACTCCAGTGTAAAAGTATGTAGCTCCTTTTTTTTTTTTCTTTTAATACAAATTTACTTCGAGATGCTTATATTTCTGTTTTCTTGACTCACTATAAAAGGCCTCGATTTTACTGAACATGCAAAATGCATCATTAAGGCTGTCAGGAATTTCATGCATAAACAGAAGCGAGCGTTACAAAGACTCCAGAAGCACTACTGCCCCGAGTTGCCTACCTGCCAGCAGTAATATCCCATGTCGCCTAAATAAAATGCAAACAAACTATATTTTCTGCACAAAAAAATCAAGGCCAATCAAAGGTTATGTTTTATACATCCTGTAAGACAGACTGCACGAGAACCCCACCCCGACCCCCCAACCCACCCAGGCTACACGCCCACAAGCCTCCACAGAAGATCTGGTTCATGATAGTCAGAGATAGCAGAATCCCCCCCCCCCCACCCCCCCAAAAAAAGCTCAAAAGCTTTGCTGTTTGAGGGCATTGGTTTATGTCTTAGCCATTCCAACACCTATTTCATTCAGATGTCAGTTTGCCAGCGAGCTTCGGATCACCGTCCCACTGCATGACCAGATTTTGCCTTGTCAGAAGAATATTCTGAGGTGAAGTGCAGAAGTCCGTTGTTGTCTCAATGACTGCAAGATTCTCGGGTCCTCTGGCTGCAGAACAAGTTTAAATCATCACCTCTCTATCACCATGCTGACGGCTGGTATGAAGTGGTTGTGACACGGTGGGATTGCTTTATCCATCCATGACACTTACAAGGGCACTGAGCACTTTATACCTTTTCAAGCCTTAAAATGCTGCTTCAGAGAACTGACAGGTACAAAACAGAATGATTCTTTATCAGGATGTACAGTAGTCACATGATACAATCAAATATCTAAAAATGCTTCATCATTCAATTCTGAACGCCAATACCTAAGGAGTAAAGGCTTGACTGTGGTGTGCGTTGTAGTAGATGTAAAAATGTCTACATGATGAAAATTATGACTCATCTTTAATGATTTTAGCAGCATGCAATCCGACATATACAAAAATGACATCACTGTCCAGAGGGAAAAGAAAACGAAACTGATGGCACATCTGAATGTACATGGAATAAATGTAAGAGCATGTTGCGTCATGCTTGACTGGAAGAGGAACAGACCGCAGCCATCTTTCTCTCATCAGTCAAGGTTAAATAACACTATAAAACCTTTCAAATCTCCACCACTAGATCCCCCTCTTCTCCATAATTCTTTAGATTTTGCTTGAGTGTAGCTTTAGCTTACAGCCCGAGAGAGCTAGCGAAATCAAATGCTTTACTGCTTTTAATTAGAGCTTCAGGAAATATGGTAGTTGTCTGGTAACGTGGTCATTTGATTTGCTGAGACTAACAGACTGCGTTGTGCATGAAAACACACACAGTACTGCGCTGCTGGAAATGGTGAACTAAACAGATTAGCTTGCTACAAAAGAAATTGAACACGGACGTTGATAAATGCAGGGTCAAACTAGTCAGAGATGGAGTGAATCCTCACCGGACGTGAGGATCAGACTGCTCTGGTGAAGGAAAAAAGAAAATAAGAAATGACCGTGACCTTGTTCATTTTTGTGTTCAACATTAATATTTGTGGATACCGGACGTGAACTTGTTCATTTTAATGTGTATGAATTTTGAGCTAGTGTGAACAGTGAAAAACACTGTTAAACCTCCTTGTTTTAAATAAGTTTAAACAATAAGTTTACATTAAAAACATATCAAGGGGCTCAAAAATTAAACTGAAAGTATGTTCCAGGCGCAGTGGTAAAGTGCTCGCCCTATCATTCGGAGATCGCGAGTTTGATTCCCGGGTGATGCTGTAACCTCTCGCAGCCGGAGGTCTAGAGGCAGCTGATTGGCCGAGCTCTCTCAGAGGGGAGGGATGAGAGGTACTTAGTGCTCCCACATTAATCACGGCTCTACAGCCAATCAGGGGCGTCTGTGAGCTCACGCAAGCGGAAGGAGCGGATAGCGCTGTCCTCCGAGTGTGTTACGCTGCCCCCAATGGTGCGTGAGCAAGCAGTTCGAAAGGATGCGGTCGGCTGGCGTCACGTGGTTCGGAGGAAACACGTGATAGTCTTCAGCCCTCCCGGCTGAGTGGTAGTAGTAGCCTTAATGTGGGAGCCCCCTAGTGACAGGGAGGAATTGGACACGACTAAATTAGGGAGAAAATCAGGAAAATATATATATATTTTTAAATATGTTCCATATGGTGTAATGTACATCTCTTTTTGTTAAACTGGATCTTACAAAATTTGTAAAAGAACCGGTAGTGAAGTGAAATATCAAAAAGTCTTGAACGATACTCAGTCCTATACAGCACACAATACTGATGCTGCACACACTAGGATATGGGAGTCACCAAAGATTTATGAATAATAATAATAATAATAATAATGGAAAAAAAATCTGATGCAAGTGGAGATTACTATTAAAAAAAAACATGAAAAAAAATTCTTACCATCTGGATGGGTGTTTTGCAAAGGTCTCTCTCAGTGACGAGTCTTTCCTGATCAGTGACGTACAGGCCTTTCTGAGCCAGAGCCTGGATGACCCCGTTGTGGCCCAGAAGGGGTCGAGCAGCATCACTGCGCAAAATCAGGCTGCCAGCCCTACAGTAGAGTTCGGCTGACAGTAACAGAGATGCAACCGGAGGCTTCAGGTGCTCCTGCTCATACTGGTCCTTATAGAATGGCTCCTCCAACTCCACTGGAATACAGTCTACACACATACACACACACAAAATAAACATAATCAGGTCAGAGACAGATACACAATAACTGAAAGACTACTGATAACTTTCGGTTTAAATCCAGTTTAAGATTGCATTGGGCTTCATTTTGCTCACGTCACAAGCTTGCTTGAAAAGTAAGGAGAACTCGGTTTAAGGGGCTTGGCTGATCTCTGCTGGCTGTAGAAGTTGTCTTTTCACATTCAGTTGACAGTGAAAGTTCGCTGTCCTCTTAGTTCACTGGCCAGGTTTGTTCTGTAAATATGCTCAATTATTAAAGCTTTAATGAAGGAGTTCTCCTCCCTATCATTTCCATGTTCTAATGGGATGGTACATGAGAACACAGTGAGGAAGTATTAATATAAAAAAAGGGTTAACAGAATTAAATAGAAAAAATAAATTCGACATGGGCAAGAATTTAGTTAGGGATGCTGAATGTCAGTTTCGATGAATTGCCCGGTCCTACCATGCAGCAGCATGTACAATACAAGCAGGCCAGATGTGTGACGTGTGTCAATCCAGGAAATCACTGCTGCTGCTCTTAACCTTGCCATCACCCTACACCTTGTTAAGCTTGTTAAGTATGTAACGGTGGTTCTATGAACACTGTATAGACAACATGTTTCTTCGTAGACATACAGAATCACCAGCAACATATGATTTTCTTGAACTGTTTAGACTGTTTAAAAATGCAGGGTGGATCAATGCTTTTTTCCTCCCTTAAAAAAATATGGAATCTAAGCCACTGAACATGTGCTTTTTCTGTTTGTCCTGTGAACATCATCTCTGGTTACTCACTTATGAGTCCTGAGACACTGCATTTAACTATACAAGCATGATGTAGTGCATCTACAGTACAAAAGGATTATTATTAAAAATGCTTAATAGAAAAGACAGAATATAATAAATATAATAAATGTTTAGTTAAAATTATGTTTTTATTTGATCATCTAGTTCTAGTGCTTTATCCTTTAACTGGATTAATAAATACCTACTACAGATGTTAACATTAGTGTAGCTTGTTTTCTTCTTATTTATTTCTGTACATGTGTAGTCTGGTCCAAAAATATCCGAGAAATGACATTCGCAGGAAAACTTAAACATCTAAAAAGTACAGACTTTCAACTATAATTTGAAGATATTTATAGCCAAATGAAAAAAAACAACATAATCATCAATGAAATTATCTTTTTTATTGTATTTTTTATATTTTATAATGACCAGCTTACGTCTAAAACCCACAGACATCACCAGGCTCTGTGTTCTTTCCCTGATGATGCTTTGCCACAACTTCACTACAGCTATCTTCTGTTCTTACTTGTGCTTGCCTTTGGTTTGCCCTCAACAAGTAAAATGCATCAAATAGAGCCAGGTTGAGTGAGTGATATACTGTAGCCACTGCAGAACAAATCTCTTTTTTCATAAAAAAAAAAAAAAGTTGGCATTGTTTTCAAAGTATAGTTTAGGTCACTAGTCCAGCTGTGTTGGATTGTTCTGATGGATTTCAAAGCATCTGGGCAGATAATGGAGCCATACATGCAACAGAACTACAAGTTGATCTTTGTGTGATGTGTTCATATGATGTTTTCCCAGAACTATACAGGCATTATTTCAAAAAAAAATTTCCAGGTAATAAAATTCCTTTTTTGAGGGTTACCAAAGGTTTAAAACATGTGGTAAACCCTCTGTATTTTCTCCAGTGAAGCCTTCTCTTGATTGCTGACTTTGGCACAGACATGCTCACCCCCTGGACGGTGCTCTTGATCAGGTAAACCATTTTATTCAGTGGGTAAATCACTTCTCTTAATCACTGAACACAAACGCTCTCCATGGTCTTATGGCATCCTTTTCTTAATAAAAATGTGACAAATAGATCCTTTGGCTGCATTTCTTTTGAGGGTTTTATTTCAGATTCATTTTGACTGCTTCACATGTCACATCCTCTGAACATGCTCTAAACTCCACTTCCCATAACACACCACAGCATACAAGCATGGTCGTCTATAACACCCAGCAAAGCACAGTACTGTGTGAAAGTTGGAAATGACGTTCAGATCAGTCTGTGTTGTGATCCGAGTAATTAAAGTCAAAGTGAATACAACTACTGCTGGCTATTATTCCATTATTCTGGTTAATTGAAATTGATGTTTAAACATGATCTACATAATGTTCTAATAGAGATTGTACATGTTCATATAATACATACTTAAGTCTTTTATTAAAACGTCAATCAGTGCTGTTTAAATGTACACCCGTTGTGTTACATTGTGCTGTTTAAATGTACACCCGGGCCTCAAGAGTCGCAGCCCTGCATGTTTTCCAATTATCCCTTCACTACTCACTGCAGATTACCTGCATCAGGTATGTTCAGTTAATCAGAAGCTGGAAGATACCATCTTAGATGAGGGTGGCCTTGGGGGAGTCAAAGGAAATTAGTATGTTCCAACTTCTAATTTTCTGAACACACCTGATTAAGGTAATCATCAGTGAGTAGTGCAGCGATATTTGGAAAACATGCAGGGCTGCAGATCACAAGGACCAGGGTTGGCCAACCATGCAATATACAAATAAAATTAAACCAGCATGATGGAAAAACACAGCTTTCTTATGGCTTGTCCAGCCTGCTCTACTCACAAACAGTGTGCTTAGTTTTTTTTTTTTTTTAAAAACCTCCACGAAAAAAAAAAAAACATGCCAAGATGCAGCAGGCAACGAACAGTCAGCACTTTCCTGAGTACCTTATATACAGAATATGAACAGGTTCGAAAGGTCATATGAACAAGTCTATGTAAAATATAATACTGCATTACATCCTAAGGACTAATTCATCAGTCAAAATGATGTCAACTTTGGCACATTTGACAGATGTGAGAAACTATTCAACCTGTGTGTGTTGTGTTTTATTGGCATATGACTGGAAATGGAAAAAAAATTATTTTGGTAAAGCGTAAAAAGATTCATGAAGCTGTGCTTCCATAGATGAGAAAGAGACTTGGGTTTGAGAAGAATCCCTGAGTTGACTTATCAGGTGCTAGGGAATTTCATGCAAAAAATAACATGCTTTGGATTTACCCTGCCAAGAAATCAGTGGTTCATCATAAGTAGCAAACAGTGCAAATTATGTTAAATCCTTTAAATGTTCCACATTTATATTGTTTATTCTTAAACAACTCAGCATACCTGAATACATAGATAGAAATGTATGTAATGCATAGAAAGAAACAGATGTGCCTTTATGTACATTCCTTATGTGTCCAGGAAAGTATGGCCAGTTTGCACGTGTTTACAAGTTTGTACAAAGTTGATGTCGCAACATTAATATTAAATCAAATTCTTTTTCCCCCCTCACTTTTTGGCATAAACAAAAATAATTTCTGTGACACTGATCATATCGACATTGATCATAATATAAAACAGACACTACCTGATATTGGATGAGGTGAAAACCCATGTCTGGGCCTTATGTCATGCCTTTTTTACTGGTATAATATGGAAATATGGAAGTTCTTTACTATAGGCATCTCTGTAGGGAGCTACTGATAAGTAAACATCCATGGTGATACCATATAAAATCATCCAATTTTCTGTGCCTTAACATGATGCCTTAGCGCTTCATAAGCTAGGCCATAGCTAATGATGTCAGAATATTGAAAGTGTAGCAATTCGTGGCAAAACCAAAAAGTACTGTATTTTTTTTTGAGTTTTTAAGCACTGCACCCAACCAGTAAAAACAAAATACTAAAAGAGAGAATTAGACCAGAGTCTAGAGATGATCCTCTTACCATATTTGTATTACATATAAGTATTCTAGTAGTTATCCTGACCCGAGTAAAGGGATATGTGCATGTCAGTACACTGTTATATGCCATTTATCATCATCCTCATAAACAAACAACAACCTACAGTTGTATTGAGGTTTCTGCTTATCGTGCTGTGATTTCCCTTAAGAGATGCAAGAGAAAAAAATGAAAAAAAAAACAGAAAGAAACAAAATAGAATTCTTGCCAGAGATGGGTGTCAGTATATCCTGGGCAGTGTAAGGATGGTCACTGCTAGACATGTACTCTTTGTTTTTGTTCATTTCTTTGAAAGTACAGTAAATTGCAAAATAATTAAAACAAAAACTGTTTGCAAAACTGATAGCAAGCTTATGTGAGGTTAAGAAATCTTCGTTAGAAACCTAAAGCACATGGTTGGGACTCAAATCGAGGTGTTTGCAGCATAGGTTGGTACCTTATTTCTTAATTATTAAATCTCAGTCAGTCTAAACCGTATTTCTGCATTATTAAGTGGTGTATAGATAATAATGATAATTATTGAAATTATTAAAAAGGATGATTGCAAAATTTAATGAAGGTTGTTCAGCTTGTTTCTTATTTGTTTGTCTGAGTTTAAGAAATCCCACCTTCTATGGTATGATTGGTTACAAGAGCTTGGTCTCGTCTGTTATTGGATAGAAACCAGGTTGGATGAAGTGCATGTTAAGCGCAGTTTAGAGACCCAGTTTAAAGACCCAGAAGTACGTACATGAGTCACTCAAGGTCACAATACAAAGAACTTTTTTCTTCTACATATTTTCTAAAGGAGACTTAGTTTTTCCTTTATGTATTTTTTCCTTCATGTCACTTTACAGGCTTTGTGGAAACCAACTAAAAAACAGAAAAAAGGGGGAAAAAAATCAAACAGCATGGTAAAAAATGGTGACCAAAGAAACAGCACCTCCACAAAAACAGGCACAAGCTTCCTTAACCTGCTCCTAAAAAGTTGTTTTCTTCTTTGTGTGTGTCAGTCATGGGAGAGGAAAGAGACAGGAAATGGCTCTTTCCGGAAGTAGAACCACACAAAGAGAGTCAGCCTGAAGCATTCCTCTCAGTGGAATGCTCCATTACAGATAAATCTCATGAAAGAGAAACAACTATTAACAGTTATAATTGTTTAGGTATAAAGCTATGTAAAGCTTGGTTATATGATCTGAGGATGAGGATTTTTTCTGCAGCTCTTCAGCATCTCTCATACTGTATTGTGTCATTGTGAGCTTAGAGAATTTTACACTCACTAGAGCCAAAAGTAAACATTTCACTTTGAGATGTTTGAGCTCTTCTTTACAAAGGAGACAAATACATGATTTCATAAAGAACATTTGCCTTAAAAATGCAAAAAAAAAAAAAAAAACATTTCCCTTTTCCACAAAAGTAACTGCAAACAGCTTTCAAATGTTCACCTCTGTCAATAAATGACATTGCTAAGTTAGCATTAAAATTCATAGCAAAGCTAATGGAGTTCGGGTCCGTCCCTCATGAACAATCTGAATGAAATGAAATACAGACAAAGCATTTAAGAGTGTATGAACACTCCTTGCTTTCTAACTTGTAACAGTCATGCCCAGTAGCACGGCATTGAATAGAGTTCTGCCTCAATTATACACTCATACCAGACAAGTGCTGCTCTGTCCTGAGTCACATGCTAGCATGCAGGCTCGGCCTAATCTTGAACACACTCCTAAGGGCACTGTGATGTAACATAAACAGTCAGCCCTGTTATGAATACAAGACATTTTGTAGAGGGCAACATTCTTGGTGTAGTACTACACGGTCTGCAGCAAGGACAATAGCACGCCGCATCTTTAAGCCAGGACTAAGCTTGCTAATGCTAAACTGCCGGCTAAAACTCATAATTAAAAAGCATTAAAAGCTGGATAGGACCCTAACTTCTAAGTTAGATGTCTGGAGAAACTAGGTACTATGAATGGCTACACTTCCTGTGTTTGTCTCCCTCAACAGTCAGCAGAGCTATTACGCTGATGTGGTGATTCAGACAGGATACAGATCCAAAAATGGTACGGGGTGGAAAAGGTACAACATTAGGAAAAAAACATCATAGACACTAAAAATCATGATATCAACAATCAATATCAATCAAATATTGTAAACCTCAATTTAAAATTTAGATTTCAGGCCCAAAACACCATTTTCTGTTTATTGCGATTATATAAGATTCAGACATAAGATCTTATTTTTAAAATAAAAATACTTTCAGTAGCACCCCCATGTATACTATGCCGACGAGACACTGCCTGAGAAAAAGTCACAATTTATCTTTGATAATAGCCCACCTTTATCTTTGATGTTGGCTATTAATTTGGTGGCCAAATGATGTGTGAAAATGATTCCTCATGCTCGTTTCAGTTTCTGAGCCTAGACCTGACCAACTGAAGCAACATCAGATGCCCCCAGAGGCTTGTACAGTGGCCACTATGCATGATGGGTCATCGCTTCATGTGCGTCCCTTCTTACCCTGACCCACATCGCTCCAGAACAGGGTCAATCTGAACTCATCAGACCACATGACCTTTTTTCATTATACCAATGTCCAATATTTATGCTCCCTAGCAAATAGGAGTCTTTTTTTCTGATTAGCCTCACTAAAAAAAAATTTCTTATGGCCACACTGCTGCTTAGACCCAATTCAGTGAGGTCTCATCACAATACGTGTGTGAAAATGCTTTCACTATTAAACATAGCTGTGATGTCTACTGTCAACTTTTTACAATGCAACTTCACCAAACGTTTAAGTAATTTTTTGTTCCAGCCACATTTCAGGGTTCTTAACCACTCACTCTCACTCACTCATCGTCTATACCACTTCATCCTGCATACAGAGTTGTGGGGGGAAAGTCACAATTTATCAGTTTCCTAACTGATTCCATAATGGACTTAACAACTAAATTAGCACATGTGACTCAACATGCAGCCTCAAAAGTATTCATAATAAATTAAAAGAAATCACATGTTTTCTTTTTCACTGTAATCAAAACGTACCAAAATGTGACTTCAAAGCCAAGGTGCATACAAAGACGTGATTTTTGCATACAGTCACACCCTTCATTTCAGTCTAATTCACTGTGAATTTTAAAACAGACGAAAAAAAATGTTAGTGCACAAAAACAGGACAGTTTTCCAACGTACTTGTACAGATGGACCACATTCGCATAGTATCCAACAGAACATGTTTGACTTCAAAATGTCATGAAATATTGTAAAGGTGGCTAGATTTCAGTTACTTCTTCCACTTTTGTCACTGCCTTATATAAACACTAAGAGTCTAAAATCAACAGTACTTGACTGAGATTTAACTTATATTGGTTTAGATTCTGATAGAAAAAACAGGCAGCCCTCGTAATGACCTCACTCCAACAAAACACACACACAAAAACAGCCACCAAGGGCCTTCCTGTTTTAGCTCACTCCACTGGAGCTCTGTGTTGTGGTATGCTGTGCTGCTTTACCACAAGACACCACATTAAATGCTGTTTATGGTTTTTGGACATTCTATAATGTTAACATATTCAAATACTTACATTACCTAAAATACATTCAAACACTAAACAAAAGTTACCTATATTCAGTCCTACATTATATGACCAAAAGTTTGTGGACTCGTGACCACTGTTCCCAGATGTACTTTTTGCAAAATCCTATTCCAGGACTGAAACCCTATTTACGTCTTAGTATGCTGGGAATGATTTCCAGTCATTCGCCTTAAAGTTAATCTCAAGGTGTTTAAAGGGGTCAAGGTCAGAGCTCTGTGCAGGTCATTTGAGTTCCTCCACTGCCTTTATTACTGACATCACTTTGTGCACAGGAGCACTGTCATGCTGGAACAGGTTTGGGCCATGCCAGTTGATTCCAGTGAAAAGAAAATGTTACTGTATACAAAGACACCCTACACAATTGTGTGCATCCAAATTTGTGGCAACAGTGGGATAGGTGGGATACCTATACCTCTGATGGACATGTGTCCACAAAGCAGCTCGAAGGTCTTCACTGATTTTTATTTCTTCCTACACTGTAAAACAATTCTGAAGGCACCCAAAATATGTAATAATCTAAGTTAAACAGTTGAGATGTGTCTGCTACTTATGCTTTGTAAAGCCTTAATAACAGCTCTAATCTGCGGTGCTGTTAATTGGTGATTTTTTTCGAGCCTGGTAATGCTAAATCACCTTCTCCTCTGCAGCAGAGTTCAATTTTGGCCTTCTTCCCTGGGTCTTCATAAGAGCGAGGTTCATCATCGTGCTTGATGGGTTTTGCAAATGCACTTGATACTGTTCTTGCAAGAAATATTCTAGAACAGCTGACCTTTGTGGCTTAATTGCTGTAATTATTGTTGTTACTTAATTTCATAATTCCATGTGTTATTTCATAGTTTTGAAATCTCCTGTATTGTTCTAGAATGCAAAAAAAGAAATCACTAAACAGAAATACAATGAATTAGAAGGTGTGTCCAAACTTTTGACTGGTACTGTATGTCCTGAGAGGTTCAGGAGGTTAGGGGTTAAGCAACCAAGACAAAGACTTTAATCAAATATAAGGGTGGCAACGTCACCAAATAAACAGTAAACTGACACAGGTGAAGAATAGTCCGTCATGGGGCAAAAAAGTGATGAAGTTCTAAGCAGCACATTGCCATTCCACAATAGTTTTTTAGTCATTCGTGACACATGTGTGGTCAGTTTCCTTTGGGTTTCACAGTTTGAAAAAATATTCACTTTCTGTCATTTTTCACCAAATCTAGTCGATGGACTAGGTGGATGGGTGAATTGGTTGGATGTAATGGCCAAAGAGTGTTTAATACACTTCTGTATAGTCAAATCTGAAGCAAATAATGGGGTTACGCAGTTGTTGCCGTTTATGATAATTAGAGAAACATATTTTGCAATAAGGCAAAATAAGGTGGCTTAGTGATTAGCACTGTCGCCTTGCACCTTCAGGGTCTGGGTTCGACTCCCACCTCGGGGTCTGTGTGCATGGAGCTTGCATGTTCTCCCAAATTGCCTGTAGTGTGTGAATGAACCTGTGAGTGTGTGTATGTTTGTGTGCCCTGTGATGGATTGGCACCCTGTTTTGCAATATAATAAAGGAGGGTGAGCACCCAGGATCCACACAAATCCACCTTAAAAGTAGCTTCAAAAAGGGTCATTGAAGTATAACAGCCTTTTAGGTAATTGCTAAATAGTATAATCAATAAATCGGGGCACATTAATTGTCGTGACATCCCCTTTAGTAACGCACACTGCAGTTTAGGATGTAACCTTGGAGACGCATCATGTGCGGGAGGGGAAACCGGGAAACAGCCCTCACTGCTTATCTAAACGACATTGCTCATCCAATCACAGGCCCGGAAACTTGTGATTCTTTCTACCATATTCTTCCTCACTCGTGGAAATACTGTATCGCGAAGTGCCACCCACCTGAGCCAAAGGCTTTGGCCACGAGCCACGTCAGGCTGCACGCTATTTTGGCCCTCGTAAAGTCGTAGTGATCAAACAGTTTGATGGTCGGGACGATGAACGTCCTCCTGGAGCCTCCCGCGTCTTCCATCCCTACTTTCCACACGGACAAGCGCGGAACTACGGGAAAATCCCGGCTGATGGCATTTCTCTCAACGCGCAATTCGCCTCCCAAAAATACCCGCGCGCTCCTCGAGCTCTCACAGCCCCGCCTTCTGTAGACCGCGGAGGCGCGCGGCAGGATGTTCCGCTCTAACGGAGAAAACCATTCCGTCGTTCCTCTACTGTGGGCCGAAATCGATCCAGCGGCTGAATGCAGGGAGCTGCGGTAGTTCTCAGCCTTTCTCCGGCATTATCCCGAGGCTGCGGCAGAAACTCGAGCACAGCTGGAGACGCGAAATCCTCCCATCAGTAACCGCGTCAGTGCGCCATACACAGAGCTAAAACCGGTGCCGCGTGTCACTTTGGCGGATTTCCCTCTTCTTTAAGTTAAGATTGCACCCTCCCAAAATTTCTCTCTCTCTCTCTCCCTCTCCCTCTCTCTGCGGTTCGCCTGCCGCCGCACTAGCCTGGAAAAAGCAGGAGTCACCTGCGCATGCGCGCTACGCCCAAACGCAGTCTGGTGACGTTTCCTATCCTTTCAGCACCAAAGTTTTGTTCCTGTCTGACGTCATCTACAGGGTGTAGTACACGTTTGGTCGTTTTTCAGATATTCACATGAACTTGTTATATGATTCTGAGCACAGCCTCGTCCTAAATAAATCACACACGTTTACGTGATCTGGTGGCATATGACAATAGAAGTCCAAATGTGTTTGTTTGTTTGTTTGTTTGTTTGTTTGTTTGTTTGTTTGTTTGTTTGTTTGTGGTACAAGTCATTTCAAGGAACAAAAGAAAAGTACACACATTTGCATGAAGTGATGCTAGGGCTGTTTTCTTGCTATCTCAGACTGAACACTAGATTAATACAGTCTAACTTTGGCACTATTTAATTTCATATTCTATTTAGAAATTGCTGGTTTTTGGGCACGAGGCGGGGTACGAGCACAGGTACGAGCACAGGATACCAATTGATCTCTGGGCAAACACATACACGCTCATTTACACACTACGAGCAATTTGGGAATAGCAATTAACCTATTATGCATGTCTTCGGACTGTGGTAGGAAACACACCAAGCACAAGGAGAACATGCAAACTTACACAGACCCGAGACGGGAATCGAACTGGGACCCTGAAGGCGCAAGGCGACAGGGCTAACAACTAAGCCACAGTTCTGTCTGATTTTAAGCATGCATTTGTATTGCATTCACAATGCAAATGAAAAGCTCGTTTTAATTAATTCCCATTGTCTAAACTGGTATGATTGTGCCATATTGGGAAAAGTCACAGAAATCCTCTCATTAGCAGTGTGGAACCAAGAAAAATGTCAGAAGTCAAATACTAAACATTATCCTAAGCAAATATAAGCTTTCTCGGCATCAAATATTGGGTAGATTGAACATCTCTGGAGTAAAACGTTTTTGTTGAAATCAGTAATATCAAGCGAAACAAATGTTTTCACGACATCTGAAGTTTTGTAAACTGACACTAAAAAAATGTACTGCTGAATAAATTCCTGACATTTTCAGCAGTGCCAGAAACTTTTGTGTAATGCTACAGAAGAGATACCACAGTGAATCAAACTAACCAGGTACAGTATTCCTGTTGGAAATTTACATGAGAACTTAAAGACTGAGAAAGCCAAGCTTTTAATAGTGTCACAAAATACTCCTGGGAAGATTTTGAAATCATGCTAGGATAACAAGTCTCATCAGGTTTGGTACATACCTGTGAATTTAATGTCGGCTTGATTACACACTTCTATAAAACCAAAAGAAAGCTAACCAATAATATGAAATTTTATGAAATATATATTTTCATACTCATCATATAATTTGCAATGAAAGTTTTGTAATAAATGGTATGGTTTGATTTGGGGCTGGTACAAATGGACCAATGGCCTGCTTTTGCTATGTAAACCTGGCTTATCCACCCAAAGCCTGTGAATTACTAAAGGAAAATCATTTGAAATGATTCATCATGGTTAAAAAAAAGAATGTACATTCCAACCACCATTCTGCTACCACCAGCAGTCTGAACTGTTGCATTGGTCAATAGATTGACTGGTTGGGTCAATAGATTCATGCTATTTATGAGAAATCCTGATCCTACAATTTGCATGCAAAAATCAAGATCAGTGATCAGTGAGTGGACCAGTGGGAGTTGTGTCCAATTTTTAAATATAAAGTTTTTGCGAGCCTGTTGCAACTCATCAACCACAAAGTTGTTCCTCAGAGAGTCCAAAAGGCTATAACTGCAAGATCCTAATAGTAACAAGTATAGGTAGACCTCAGAGAAGGACAGACCATGTGCTCACAGCTGGAAAAATTACAGCGGAATACATGGAGTAATCTATGTATTTTGTCACCACCACCTGGAAAAGAAATGCAATTTCAGGTCACATACTGCATGTTTCATTGCAATTTGCTCCAGATGTTTATGTAAATGTGTAATTTGATTACATCTCACAAATGCACAAAATGTATGAGGAAAATACAGTTTATGTATGGACCTGTCCAAACTGTTAGAGATTGTAGATTTTGTACCAACATGGACAACTGGCAATTAAACACTGTCTTAAACCTTTAAAAAAAACATGCACTGTATTCTATTAGAATTAACATATTCTAAATCTCCAAATTTCCAAGTATCTTTATTCGCCGTATACATTATGTGACTGTGACCATCCCTGATTGTTATCTCTTCCCTTCTCTTCTCCTCTCTACTCTTCTCTCTCCCTTTCCCTATCTCTCTCTCTCTCTCTCTCTCTGTTGAGCTACACATGCCACTCCTGAGCTGCCAGTGGTCCAGACCCCCTCTGCGCTCTGGACCTTTCTGATGTATCCTGGTGTCACGGTTCTGATTGGAGATCTTGTCACATGAATGCCTCCCTGTGCGGTCTGTTTGGGATGCGTGTGGTGACAGGGGACGATTCCACTTTACCATGAAGATGGTCCTGGTCTCTGCTGATGTTCTCTGATGACTTGTGACTACCTGAGCCTCCAATAACAAACTGGACTCCATATTAACTTAATGTAAGGAACTTGTGTATATTAAGGAGATGCCTAATATACACCCTGCTATCCGTTATCACCCAAATGAGGATGCGTTCCCTGTTGAGTCCGATTCCTCTCAAAGTTTCCTCCTATTGCTATCTCAGGGAGTATTTCCTTGCCACCGTCATCCTCGGCTTGCTTATCAGGGACAATCTTGACAATTTTTATTCATACACATTTTCTCACAAAGACTATTATTGAAAGCTCAATACAAATGAAATTGAGTTGAATTGATTTGAATTGAATTACTTTCAGCTTAATCCAATATATGTAATTGAGTTCCTGTGATTAACTCTTTGTTTGTTGAATCAACTTAATGTTCATATAGACATCAATGGCAAAACGTATTGCAATTTTAACCACAATTTTTTTTTTTTACTAATAAGCAAAGAAACAACAGATAAATCAGTGTCAAACTCTAAACAGGGCAGGAGATGAGAATCAAGTAATATTTTTAGCAGAAACTTTTTTTTTTTGGTTATAACCATCAAACCACAATTGTCTCAATTAATTAATCAGAAATCAGAAATTCATAAATATTTTTTTTGTGTGTCAAACATTTTCTTTAAGAGTACTCCTACACTGCTTAAACAAAAAAAAGTAAAAAAAAAAAAAAAAGGCTCACCATTTCTGAAGGTCAGATTTTTGGAATACATTAAGGAAGGAAAACCACTTAATAAAAACTACCGCTCAATGACAGTGAAGTTGAAATCTACTTTATTCTAATTTGATCTAATCTTTTGTTGTGTGGTGAAATAAATCAACAGGGGAAAAAAACATAGCTATGTATAATAGTGAAAGGCAGAACATTTCCATAAGCACACAATGTGATGAAAAAAATACAGGACTGGGATTAAACTGTGTGTGTCTGTAAGAAACAACTTGTTATTGAGACTAATCATTAAAGACTAGAATTTTAATGTTAGTATAAAAAATAAGTGTTTGAAAAAAAAAATACTTATTTTTTATGTGATCTAATAAGTCGAGGTTGGCCCTATTCCAGAGCGATGAATGTACAGTATCTGGGTAGGGATGTGCCACTGTACAGTACAAGCTTCTGGAGACAGTGTTATGAGTATAGGGTTGCTTCAGTTGCTCAGGTTTAGACTTATAAATGTTACATGGCAATGAAATAAAGTCAGCTGATGACCTTAATATACTGAATGACCAGCACCCATGGAGTTTTTCTTCCAAGAGAACATTGTGAAATTGTGGAAGATTGTTACTGGGAGCGTGAGAAATAATTTTCACACATGAACTGACCACCACACTGTGTGATTCAATGTAAGATAAAGGTCATTAAATGAATTTAAATGAGTGTGTGACTTTTTGTCCAATCATTCTCTCTCTCATGTAACTCCATCAGCAGAGATACTTTTGACTTTCTATTGCCTGTGTGAGAGCCCACACACCACTAGGCGGCAGCACCATTTCACACACTTATAGTGTTAAATTAAATACTCAATATATGCAAGGATTTCCTTTATTTATTTATTTATTTATTTATTTATTTTTAATGTTCTATTTTAATTTTTCTTAAAAGAATGTTTAAGAGCTTTTGTCATTTAAGCCTGAAAGTAAGTCATTGCATGTGGACTTCTAAACAAAAAAGTGTTTTAGAAAATGTAAATGTATATATTGTTTTCATTGAATGAGTGAGCGGGATGATTTTCACATCATTTTGAAGCAAAAACTCTAACCCTGAGTAAGTTTTTTTAACACAAGGAATTTCCTAATTAAACAGTATAAGTAATTGCATGACATTAGTGGTTTTGTCTTTATGCATGGCCATTACTGATTGATGATGATGATGATGATGATGATAATAATAATAATAACAATAAAAATAATATACAGTGGGTTTTTTTTGTTTGTTTTTTTTTGAAAGTGAAAACAATCAGCCACCTGTTCGAAAGAGAGCAAAGAGAGACAAGCAGGCTAGGTCCAGGCAGTCCACCATGTCATGGAAAACACAGGCGGATGATGACACGGTTCCACAGACGCTGAGGTTCCTGCCCGCACGAGAACCTGGACCACAGCTGGGTTCTGCTGACTCACATTCTTCCATGAGCCTGTTCAAGCTGGGATTTTTTTTTTCAGAGAGTGCTGTGTCGACTCTGTGCCACAACACCAACACTCAGGCTGCCAAGGCAATTGCAAAAAGACACAGATATAAATGGACAGATGGCAGCATCCCTGAGATGTACCGCATAGCCATGATGAAGTTGCCCTCCATCAGCGACTACTGGTGACAGAACAGCATTCTGAACAGCAAAGACATTTCTATGTCCTGCAACTGTGACTGAGTATGTCCAGCACAAAACAATGAAGTGGTACAGAAAGGTTTTTCTACACTTCTTGGACATCG